>JAIEZT010000013.1:8815928-8835928 GCA_019594935.1 Periophthalmus modestus | reverse complement strand
TTTTAGTGTACATAGGTTAGTGTAGATATACCAAGTAAAAATGTGTTATTTTTATTGTGTGTGTGTGTGTGCGTGTGTGTATGTGTGTGTGTATTGTAGTGTGTGTGTGTGGAGGTGTGTGTGTGTGTGTGTGTGTTGTGTGTGCGTGTGCGCGCGGTGCAGTAGTAAATTACACTACAAACACATATATTTTCATGTTGAATTTTACCCAATACTTAAAGAGCCATTTTTTCCCCCATGTATTTGAGTAAAACTTACTCCAGTACAGATATATTCTATAAGCAGCTCTTGAGGTCAAAATAAATCTGCTGTTTGCTGTTTGTGTGTCTAATTATAAAGCATATAACTGTGCGATAATCAGGAAGTGTGTGTTAGCATGCTAGTTGTTATCTTTACCGTCACAGCAAAACTCCCCTCTGGTCTCTGAGAGAGCTTATAAACTCATCATGGCGGATAATCAGGATGCTCTGAATGCATAAGGTAAGTGAGGAATAACTTAGGACCACTTCAAGCCGTTTAGAATGAAGTAGTTCTGTAGTTAAAAATCAGACAGAGCGACTTTAAAGATCCTTTGAGCTGAGATCAGGAATTTGAACACTCTCTGGTGATGTTTTGCTCAGTATTTTATTTTGTTTTTTGACACATTTGCAGTTGTCTAAAATATATCACGAGCGTCTCAGAAACACCGAAATGGCCTCGTAAATCCTTGATAGGAGCAGCTTTGACATTTTAAGGTCTGTTTTTTCACAGATCGTTCTCACACCTCTCCACGACACGAGCGATGACTTATTCAGTGCACTGTTTGGGACTATAGTTAGACTCTTCGTAACACAAGTGTCTGTACGAGAATAAAAACAGACAAAGTTTAAAATAGAAAAGTGCTGTTTGACCGTCTGCTGTCTGAAGAGGAGGAGGATGAGGAGGAAGAAGAGGAGGACATCTTAACTCTAAACTGTCTGCAGCTGTGACACAGGCTGATTTCCAGATGCATTTGTCATGTGAAAATTACACAATGTCTGCTACTATAAAACTGGACTGTGTATATAAATGGACATAGCTACATCGACTCTGGCTTCAATTCACTTTACATTGATAAACTGTTGCCCTTCTCTATGTCTCCCTTCTCTCTGTCGCCGCTCTCTCTGTCGCCCTTCTCTTTGTCGCCCTTCTCTATGTCTCCCCTCTCTCTGTCGCCCTTCTCTCTGTCGCCCTTCTCTCTGTCGCCCTTCTCTATGTCTCCCCTCTCTCTGTCGCCCTTCTCTCTGTCGCCCTTCTCTCTGTCGCCCTTCTCTATGTCTCCCCTCTCTCTGTCGCCCTTCTCTCTGTCGCCCTTCTCTCTGTCGCCCGCTCTCTCTGTCGCCCTTCTCTTTGTCGCCCTTCTCTATGTCTCCCCTCTCTCTGTCGCCCTTCTCTCTGTCGCCCTTCTCTCTGTCGCCCTTCTCTATGTCTCCCCTCTCTCTGTCGCCCTTCTCTCTGTCGCCCTCTCTATGTCTCCCATCTCTCTGTCGCCCTTCTCTCTCTGTCGCCTTCTCTCTGTCGCCCTTCTCTCTGTCGCCCTTCTCTCTGTCACCGCGCTCTCTCTGTCTTCCCTTCTGTCTGTCGCCCTTCTCTCTGTCGCCCTTCTCTATGTCTCCCCTCTCTCTCTGTCACCCTTCTCTCTGTCGCGCTTCTCTATGTCTCCCCTCTCTCTGTCGCCCTTCTCTCTGTCGCCCTTCTCTCTGTCGCCCTTCTCTATGTCTCCCTCTCTCTCTGTCGCCCTTCTCTCTCTGTCGCCCTTCTCTATGTCTCCCCTCTCTCTGTCGCCCTTCTCTCTGTCGCCCTTCTCTATGTCTCCCCTCTCTCTGTCACCCTTCTCTCTGTCGCCCTTCTCTATGTCTCCCCTCTCTCTGTCGCCCTTCTCTCTGTCGCCCTTCTCTCTGTCGCCCTTCTCTCTATGTCTCCCCTCTCTCTGTCGCCCCTCTCTCTGTCGCTGCTCTCTCTGTCACCCTTCTCTCTGTCGCCGCTCTCTCTGTCTCCCCTCTCTCTGTCGCCCTTCTCTCTGTCGCCCTTCTCTATGTCTCCCCTCTCTCTGTCGCCCCTCTCTCTGTCGCTGCTCTCTCTGTCACCCTTCTCTCTCTGTCGCCGCTCTCTCTGTCTCCCCTCTCTCTGGAGCGACAGAGAGAGGGGTCGCCTTCTCTTTTCTTTCTCTCTCCTTTCCTCTCTTCAATCTTCTTTTCTCTCTCTCTCTTTTCCTCTTTCTTCTCTCTTCTCCCCTCTCATGCTCCCCTCTCTTTTCTCTCCCATCTCTTCTCACCTTCTCTCCTCTTTCTCTCTCCTTTCCCCTCTCCAATCCCCTCTCGTCTCTCTCTCTGTCTTTACCTCTTCTTTCTTCTCCCCTCTCACACTCCCCTCTTTTTTTCTCTCCTCTCTTCCCGCATCTCCCCTCCTCTCCTCTCCCCTCCCATACTTCCCTCTCTTCTCGCCTCCTCTTTCTCCTTTCCCCTCTTCAATCTCCTCTCCTCTCCCCTCTCACGCTCCCTTCTCTTTTTGTCTCCTCTCTCTTCTCGCCTCCTCTCCTCTTTCTCCTTTCCCCTCTTCAATCTCCTCTCCCCTCTCACTCTCCCTCTCTTTTCTCTCCTCTCTTCCCCCTCTCCCCTCCTCTCCTCATCCATCTATCCTCTTTCTCCTCTCCCATTAGCTCTGTCCGTCCGTCCTGCCCACATTGTATTTGTCCACATCCTCGTGCGTGTGGAGCTCTCTTCCTCGCTCGCGCTCACTGCTATTTCATCATGATATGTTTCGCTTGTCCTAAAAATAGCTACGCCACCAATTCCTCCACTCTCAGCTTTTGCTCAGAGCACCAAAGCTTTTAACGCCACTCTATTTTTTCCACTGGAGGAATCCCATAGCACTCGTTTTTCCCTCTCCTCTCTTTCGCTCACTGTCCATAAGCTGCTAAGTTTTTAACATGGCCGCCGCGTAACAAGCCTAACTAATATGCTATTCAGATGGTGTTACACCGACAGGGCTGTGGTAAGCCTCTCAAGGTTATCCTTCAGTGACCTCTGATAATGTGGAGAGTTATAATTTAATATGAACGGCCCGCTGCTTTTGGTTAGAGTCATTTCTGTCCTCGCTGGAGTAAAGAGGAGGACAGGTTCTCAAACCGTGGGGCAGGGACCAGAAAGATTAGATTAAAAATAAAATCAATTAAAATCACAGTTGATTTTTCTCTTCTCTCTCCCATCCTGTCTCATAACTCTCGTCTCTTTCCTCTCTTCTCCTCTCTCCCTTTCCACTCCTCTATTTCCCTTTTCCTCTCTCTCTCCTCCCCTTTCTCCTCCTCCCTCTCCGTCCCCCTCTCCTTCCTCTCTCTACTCCCATACTCTCTCTCTCGTCGCTCCTCCTCCCCTCCCCCTCTCCTCCCTCTCTCTCCTCTTTTCTCTCTCCTCTCCATTCTCTCTCCTTTCTCATTCCCTCCTTCTCTCCCCTCCCCTCTGTCTTCTTCTCTCTCTCCTCTTTTCTCTCCTCTCTTCTCTTCTCCTTTCTCATCTCCTCCTCCCCTCCCCTCTCTCTCCTTCTCTCTCTCCTCCTTTCTCTCCTCTCCCCTCCGCTCCTTCCTCATCTCCTCCTCTCCGTCTCCTCTCTGCTCTGGATCCCAGTCAATCCAAGAACAACAGACAAATGATGTTAACTTTTCATTTCAGTTCTATTCAGTTGGTTTTCAGAGATATTTGGCCATTAATCCAAAGGTTGAGGGTCCAATTCCAGCTACATTAGGCCGACTGTCATTGTCTCCTTGGAGAGGTGTGACAGCAGGTCGGTTGATTTGTCCACAGATCCGTCTGTGTGCACTGGTGTGTGCGTGTGGGATGTGAAGAGCTTTGAGAGTCTTAAAGGTGGAAAAGTGCGATATAAAAATGTGACCGTTTATCGTAGCCATTTAGGTTGAGTGTGGTTGGAGATTTTGTGTGTGCAGAACAGCAGTCCCATTGTCATCAGTCTGTCCCAGGGCAGCTGTGGCTAAAAAGGACCTGCTATGACCCAGCTTGTCTCAGGTCAGGGAGGTAACAAAAACCAAGATGGAAAAAATGGTAAAATAAAGAAGTAATTTAAAAGGCAAAGAAACGAAAGTGAACAAAAATATTTATGTAAATGTATAAAACAAAAGAACCTAATCCAAGAAACCAAAAATAATTAAAGCCGCAAGCGGCATTGAACAACCGTAACAGGCACTCAGCCGACCTGGCTCTCCCTAAGGGTGACGCTAACGCACCACTTGCTTCTGTTTTATTGCGGCTTTGGGCTGTGCTTGTCACTGAACAAAGTCAATAGGTATTAGAAGCCCTGATGCACAAAAATGGAATAACATGGTTTTTGAACCATCACCATGGCAACACCATGCAAAATACAAATTTGCTCCCTTAGACTTTTTTGACAAGGATGACCTGAAGAATCACTGTGCCAAATTTCATCTTCTTCAATGAAGGTAATAAGTTGTTATGTTACTTAGAAATGTACAAAAATTTGGAAATTTTCCCATAAGGATAACATGGGCTATTTCACGCATTGCTATGGCAACCCAGTGAAAGATATGACATGGGTCCAGTTGACTTTTTTGACTGAGATGACATGAAGAGTCATTGTACCAAATTTCACATTATTCCATGACGCTAACATTTTTCTTATGAATGGGACATTTTAAGATAAAATGGCACTTTGACACAAAAAACAACATGGGTGTTATTGACTAAGTGACTCATTTGGATAATCCAGGGCAATTTTGTGTGAAATTCCATAACATTTTGGAAAACAAAATTTCCGGCCCTCCATACAAATTTATTTGCTATTCTGTAGGGGGCGCTATTGTGGCAAATTATTTTTTTTCACAATGACAAGATTTAGGCAAGAAAGTTTTACAACAAATTCAAATTTGAGCCCAATCGAACTGTGTATGAGGACAAACAGGAGCAAATTTTAAAATGACAAAAATTCCAGTGGAAATGTGTGGCTTTGCCGCATGTAAACCATGATATGTATCAAAGTAAATTGGATAACTTTTGATGCCCCACTTCTCCAGATGATGTACAGTGATTTTCAGCCCTGCCAGTCAAACCTCCTCAGAGGAGTTAGGCGTCTACCACCATCTTTATGTCAAGAGCAAGATTCAAACCCCCAATGTTCAGATCAGTGGACAAATACTCAACCAACTGAGCTACTGTTTGAATACTTTAGCCTGCACAGCCCTCATAAAAAAAGAAAAGAAAATAGATTAGCTCTGGCCATGTCCGAGATTAGAGCAGATTTTTGGGTTTTGGTCCTGTTTTAGCTCCACTTTCCCGTTTGGACCTGGTTGAGTCCTAACTTTGCCTCTGCAGCTCTCACACAACCCGACTCATTATTATTCCTCACATATCCACATTACAAATAACACAGCTTATATTCAAATCCCGTTTGTGTATGCGTGACCTTTCAAGGGTGTTTGAATCCTCCATGAAGTGAGTGTTGAGTGTTTGGTATAAAGAGGACAATGCTGGATCTCTGTAACGGCGCCCCCTGTCTTTAAACTGCAGTATTTGAGATTGAAATGATGCAGGGAGTAGTTGGTTTTTCCTCTTGGGTGACCTTGAATGTTTGATGCCTGCGGGGATCAGTGTTTGGCAGAGAGTAGAGGCTTGTATAGGAACAAGCCAAAGTCTGCTCCTCTTTTTCTTTTCTCTTTTTTGTCCATCTCTCCCTCCCTGTCTTGCTCTCCCCTTCTCTCCTATCTCTGTCAGTCTCTCACTTTCTCTCCCCTATTTCCCTCTCTCTGCCCTGCCCTTGTCTTTCTTACTCACTTTCTTTTTCACTTCTATATGTCTGCCCTCTCTTTCTCTCCATGTCTCCCTCTTTCTCTGTCCTTCAACTCTCTCTCCCCTTTTCTCTTTCCTACCCCCTCTCTCTCTCTCTTTCTCACTTCCTCTCTTCCATCTTTACTCCCTCTTTCTCTCTCATTTCCCTGTCTTTTCTCTCTCTCACCTCCTTCACTCTCTTCTTTTCCCCTTCTCTCCGCTGTCTCCTCCCTCTTTCTATCTCTCTCATCCTTTTTTTCTCTCCTCTAAACCTCTCCCTTTCCTTGCCTTCCCTCTCTTTCAACCCCCCTCTGTTTCTCTCTCCTCCCCTCTTCCCTTCCTCTCTCCCTTTCCTCCCACGTTATCTCTTTCTCCCATATCTCCTTTCTCTTTCTCTCTTTCCACCACCTCTCTCTTTCTCATCTCTCTTTCACTCTCTCTCTCTCCTTTTTCTTTTTCACTCTCTCTTCCCATCTCTTCTTCTCTCTTCTCTCTTTCTCTCTCAGTCACTCCCCTCTCCCTCTGTAACCCCCTCTCTCTCCTGCTGCCCCCCTCTCTTCTCTCTCCCTGTCTCCTCCCCCTTTCTCTCTCCTGCCCTTCTTCATCTTTCTCTCTCTCTCCTTCTCTCTCCCGTCCCCACCTCCCCTCCTCTCTCCCTCTCTCTCTCTCTCTCTTCTTCCCCTCTCCCCTCTCTTCCTTCTCTCTCCTTCCTCACTGTATCCAACTCCAGCTCTTTGCTCTTTTTTTCATAATTTTGATTTTTTTTTTTTTTTTTCCTTGTGCCACCCACTTCCCTCCTCGCAGAGTACAAAGGCTGTTGCTATAGCGATGAAACATGGCGGAGATATGCTCAAACTTACAGTCTAGATAATCACCGCTGTCTTGGAGGGATGTAAAATAAAAACACGTTGTTGATATTGGAGAAAATGTGTTTTTTCACTTTTTGGGATGACTCGAGTAGCACGAGAGGGAGAGTCGTGGTTCAATTCCAGACCTGACCAGTGCATAGTGCTGTTGTGTCCTTGGGCAAGACACTTGAAATCTGCTCAAAGTAAATCTCCCATTCACTTTTCCTATACACCTTTCAAAAATCTATATAATAAGAGTTTAAAGTTCCAATTTGTAATAAAAATGGCTTGTTGTATTCTCACATGTCACCACTAGGTGCTGCCTGTGTTACTGCTGTCTGACAGAACAGGTGAGTCGGGATAAAGGCCAGGTGAGGGGAGGAGGGATTAAATGATATGTCATACGCACGTTACAAACCAGATTATTCCCCAAATCTTAATATTTACCAAAAAAATAAAAAATAAATGAAACTTTTACTTATGAACCTAAGAGGTGGGCGGAACTATTAAGCTCCAAATGTGATTCCTGTAACTCCACAGACTCCAAAACTTAAACTCTCTCACCATCCTCTCCTCTCTCCTCTGTCTCTCTCCCCTCTCTCTTTTGTCTCTCGCCTCTATCCTCTCTCTTCTCCCTCTCCTCTCTCCTCTCCTCTCCGCTCTCTTTCTTCTCTCTCTCTTCTCTCTCCTCTTTTTCCTCTCTCCCTGCTCTCTCCCTCCTCTCATAGTGTCCGTTGCTGGTGCACCCTTGTTGTGCCCCCTCCTGTCCTCTGTACTTCTGTCCTCTCTCTCCGCTCTCCTACTCTCTCTCTTCTCTCTCTCCTCCTCTCATACTGTCCGGCGCTCCTCTGTTATGCCCTCTCCTGTCCTCTGTACTCCTGTCCTCTCTCTCCTCTCCTCTCTCTCCTCCTCTCTTCTCTTCTCTCTCTTCTCTCTCTTCTCCTCTCATACTGTCCGGCACTCCTCTGTTGTGCCCTCTCCTGTCCTCTGTACTCCTGTCCTCTCTCTCCTCTTCTCTCTCTCTCTCTCCTCCTCTCTCCTCTTCTCTCTCTTCTCCTCTCATGCTGTCCGACGCTCCTCTGTTGTGCCCTCTCCTGTCCTCTCTCTCTCCTCCTCCTCTCCTCTCCTCCTCTCTCTCTCTCGCTCTCTCTCTCTCCTCTCTCTTCTCTCTCTCTCTCTCTCTCTCATACTGGGCGTGTCCGGCGCTCCTCTGTGGATGGCCCTCTCCTGTCCTCTGTACTACTGTCCTCTCTCCTCTCTACTCTCTCTCTCTCCTCCTCTATCTTCATACTCTCTCTCCTTCTCTCCTCTCTCTCTTCTCTCCCCTCTCTTCCTCCGTCTCTTCTCTCTCTCTCCTCTCCTCCTCCTCTCTCTCTTCTCTCTCTCTCTCCTCTCCTACTGTCCGGCCTCTCCTCTCTCTGTGCTCGTCCTCCTCCTTCCTCGTCCTCTCTCCTCCTCTCTCTCCTCTCTCTTGGCCTCTCCTCTTTCTCCTATCCTCTCCTCCTCTCTCCTCTCTCTTCTGTTCCTCTCCTCTCTCCTCTCTCTTCATCTCTTCTCCCTCTCTCCTCTCTCATCTTGTCCTCTCGTCTCCTGTCCTCTGTACTCCTGTTCCTCTCTCCTCTCTCTCCTCTCTCTCTCTTCTCTTCTCTCCTCTTCTCCTCTCATACTGTCCGGCTCCTCCTCTCTTGTGCCCTCTCCTGTCCTCTGTACTCCTGTCCTCCTCTCTCTCCTCTCTCCTCGCTCTCTCCTCTCCTCTCCTCTCTCTCATCTCTCTCATCTCTCTCTCTCCTCTCAGATCTCCTCTCATCCTCTCTCTTCTCCTGTCCTATGTCCTCCTCCCTCTCCTCTCTTGTGCCGTCTCCTCCTCTGGATACTGTCCGCTCTCTGTCCTCCTGCTCTCTCTCTCTCTCTCTGTACTCTGTCTCTCTCCTCTCCTCCTCTCTCCTAATATCTCCTCCCTCCCGTCTCCTCTCTCGTCTCCTCTCCTCTCTTCTCTCTCTCTCTTCTCATCTCTGTCCGGTCTCTCTCTTGTGCCCTCTCCTTTCCTCTGTACTCCTGTCCTCTCTCCTCTCTCTTCCTCTCTCCTCCTCTCTCTTCTCTCTCTTCTCTCTCTCTCTCCTCTCTCTATCTCTCCTCTCCTCCTCTGCCTCTCCTCTCCTGTCTCCTTGTACTCCTGTCCTCTCTCTCTCTCTCTCCTCTTCTCTCTCTCCTCTCTCCTCTTCTTCTCTCTCCTCTCTCTTCTCTCCCTCTCTCCTCTCCTCTCTCTCTCCTCTCTCCTCTCTCTCTATTGTCCGGCCTCTGTCCTCTGTCTCCTGTCTCTCTCTTCTCTCTCTTCTTTCTCCTCTCTCTCCTCTCTCCTCTCTCTCTTCTCTCTCTTCTCTCTCTCCTCTCTCCTCTCTCTCTGTCCTCTCTTCTCCTCTCTCCTCCTCTCATATTGTCCGGCGCTCCTGTCCTCTGTCCTCCTGTCCTCTGCACTCTGAAACCTCTGGATGTGCCAGTCTAAGCGTTTATTCAGCACATCGATCGCTCCTTTGGGTTAAGCTCCGCGGGGTCTGGCAGCTACCAGAGTTTTCACACAAAGACCCTATGATCACCGCTTTACCCAGCATGCACCACTCCTCTGCTCCTGTCTGTTATCAGGGCAGGGGCAGCTGGTACCAAAACACTGAGCTAAGCACTACTTTAACACAATAATACAATAAGTTTGGTCAAGGTCCGACCCGATCCGGAGGTCGGGGGATTGATTCCCGCTCGGACCCAGTTCTGGCATTGTGTCCTTGGGCAAGACACTTCACCCACATCACCTAGTGTGAAAGTGATGGTGCGAGAGTGAACGGTGGTGGTCGGCATTAGTGTGTGAGTCTTCTTTCAGTGTTAAATCTGTATCTCCTCCTATGTCTCCCTCTTTCTCTCTCCTACAACTCTCTCTCCCCTTTTCTCTTTCCTGCCCTCCCTCTCTTTCTCTGTCCTCCCACTTTCTCTCTCCCATCTCTGCTGTCTGTCTCTTTCTCTCTCATCTCCCTGTTTTTTCTCTCTCTGTCATCTCCTCCACTCTCTTCTTTCCTCTTCTCTCCCCTGTCTCGTCACTCTTTCGCTCTCTTACAACTCTCTCTCCCCTTTTCTCTTTCCTGCCCCCCCCCTGTCCTCCCACTTTCTTTCCCCCATCTTTTCTCCTTCTTCTTCTCTCTTTTCTCTCTCTCTTGCCTCCTCCACTCTTCTTCCCCCTTCTCTCCCTCTTTCTCTCTCCTACAACTTTCTCTCCCCTTTTCTCTTTCCTGCCCTCCCTCTCTCTCTGTCCTCCCACTTTCTCTTCCATCTCTGCTCCCTCTTTCTTTCTCTCTCATCTCCCTCTCTTTTGTGTCTCTTGCCTCATCCACTCTCTTCTTTCTCCTTCTCTCCTTTTCTCTCTCCTACAACTCTCTCTCCCCTTTTCTCTTTCCTGCCCTCCCTCTCGCTGTGTCCTCCCACTTTCTGCTCCCTCTTTCTCTCTCATCTACCTCTCTTTTCTCTCTCTCTCTCGCCTCCACTCTCTTCTTTCCCCTTCTCTCCTCTGTCTCCTCCCTCTTTCTCTCTCTCTCATCCTTTTTCTCTCTCCTCTATATCTCTCCCTCTCCTTCTCCTCCCTCTCTGTCATTCTCTCTCTGTTTATCTCTCCTTCTTCTTTTTTCAGTGTTAAATAAATTCAGAACAATACATTTCAAAGTAAAGATTCAACTTCATTAACAAAAGTGTCTGAGTTGAGTAAGATTCGCTCTGTGTTCGGACCGTCCTGTCTCCTCCCTGTCTCCTCCTCGTCTCCTCCTCGTCTCCTCCCCCTCCTCTCCCTCGTCCCGTCTGCGCCTCCCTCCTCCAGTTTACTCTGTTTGATTCCTCGCTCTGCCGATGACTCAGCGATTAGCATATCCTCTTCATTATCGCCACGGTGATGAGCGCGGGCCACCTGAGCGGCTGGGTGCCCTGGCATTATTAAAGCTCTCCCCCGGGACATCTGCGCTGCTCCTGCTCCTCGCATTTGCATATGCCATTTCTCATTGTGCCCTTATGTCGTTCAAGAGTGCCCGCATTGACTTTTTTTCCCTAGTTTTCCATAACTCTGCCTATCTATTACTCCCTCCTTCAGCAGCCGCTCCGCTGCAGCCTCTTCTCACTCTCTGGCTTCTGAGCAAATGTGTAATTTCGCAGATGTCAAGGAAACAGAGTGTGGGAAATTATAAGTTCTGGGAAGATGTGGAGATGCTGTCCAGAAATGCTCTTCCTGCTGCTTTTTTTTTTTTTTTTTTTTTTCAAATCGACCTGACTTTGACCTGTGACTTTTCAAGACGATTTCTGAAAAAATAAACAATCAGAAAATAAGGAGAGAGAGATCCAGTTGTCCAGTTCAAACATCGACATTGTGGGTTTTGTTGTGGAGAAAACTTGCAAATATACAGCACTTCAGAGTCACACTGCGATCCAACATTTATGTAAATTTGTCTGACACATTCTGCACTGTACAGGAGACACAGCACAGAGGACACTGATGGACAAAGGTCTGCAATAAGACAGTATGAAGTACGACACTTTTAATATCACATAACAGCTTTAAAACAACAGGGATGGACAAAACATCTGTGCTGGTATTTGTGATTTTTTTCAAACCCTGATACTAGTTAGATGTTCATAGGCTATAGCATCCTGATATATAGTACCATTTTGAGGTCAGTTGATCATTCTAAAGACATAATATTTTGTCCTTGTTTGCTAATTGCTATGGAAACTGTCCTAACCTTTAATCATTCTGAAACTTGTGGACAGAAAAATTCCCTACTATAGTGCAAATACTTCTCCCAAGCTGCCCCATGTGTTACCTGTTACCTCATCAAAAACATACCTGGAGTTGTGTTTTGTCTCATTCGACAGTAATCCTGCTTTATTAGTCTGTACATCTCCAAAGCTCCACATGCTCTGTTCCACCTTGTGATGTCATGAAGTGGTAGTTTTCAAATTAACAGCTACATTTTACCTTGTGTTTAGCAAAGATCAGCAGTTCCAGGGTTGAAATGATCCAAATGATTCTAGTGAAGGTGTATGGAGTTTAAAAACACAGTGGAGCACTTCCTGTATCACCTCATGACATCACAAGGTGGAACAAACAGAAGATAGTGTCATATGGGCTCTTTAAATGGAAACAGAAGCACAATGAGGTTAAATCAGCGTCAGTATGTTCACACAATCATAAAAATACAGTTGTCTAACACAACCCACATTTGAAATAACTTTATACAAAAGTGAAAAGTTCATTTATAAACTTCAATTTGTGGGCCTTGCTTTAGACTTAAACATACGTCAATTTAAGTATTGGCTACAACAGCGTGACAAATGTGGGTTTTAGTCTTGTCTGAAGAAAAATCCATACCAAACCATCCCTTGAAACAGTACGAGGGAAATGCATCGAATGGAACTTAAATTAGACACATTTTATTGTCAATTCCCAGGTTAATTTCCAGATTTGTGCTTCTGTGTACTTCTTTAAACATCTTAAGACTCCTTCATTTGGCTAATGTGTGGACTGAGCTGTTTAGACCCCTGGGATCTTTACCTGAATTACTTGGTATGTCCCTGCTCCGGCCTCGTCTGACGCCAGAGCATTCTCAGTAATTAACTATTGATTCATTAAAAACAGTGGAATGAAGCCAGTGAAGCGCAGACCTTAAGTTTATCACATAACAAGTTTTCCCCCACCACCTGTGAGCCGTACAGAAACAAATCTATGCCTCTAATAACAAGAATAATAACAATATATTCAACTGAAATAACGTGTGTGAAGAAAGTGAGTTTAAATTGCATTAGTCAGTCACGCCTCATACTCTGGGGTGATGAGCTGTTTGCGTTGCCAGATCTGCCCTGGGGTCGACTGATGGAAATGTGGCTGACAATGTACAACTGAGATGTACTTTGGTGCTAGGCCATGGAGAAACTTGTTCACACAGAGCTGCTTTAAAGTCTGTCTGTCTGTCTCTGAGCCACAGGAGCCAGTGCAGAGACCTGAGCACAGGACTTATATGCTCGTACTTCCTGGTTCTAGTCAGGACCTGAGCAGCAGAGTTCTGGTACTGCAGCTGTCTTAAGGCTCGTTTGGAGAGGACAGTGAGCAGGCTGTTACAGTAGTCTAACCTACTGGAGACAAATGCATGGTCTGCATATGTCTCTCTAAGTCTGGTTTTGACAGTATACCTTTGATTTTTGCAATGTTTTTTAGATGCAGATGTTATTGTTTTCATGTGGCTGTTAAAGTTCAAGTCTGAGTCCAGTATTACCCCTAAATTTCTACCCTAATTTGAAGGTTTTAGAGAGAGACTGGAGGTGACTGCTGACACTTTCTCTGTTTCTGTGGCCAAAAATGATGACTTCAGTCTTGTAGAAGCATAGAAGAAGCACCTGGCCTTTTACTTGTACAGGACAGAAGACATATTATTATTTATTTCTGCTGTTTAGTAATAAATTACAATACATTTTCTCCATTATAAACCAACTGATTCTCTGCGAGCCCCGCCTCTTCACAGTGCCATCTGAAAGCAGCTGATTTCCAAATCTTATTTTTAAGACCTGAACAGGGCAGAGGCAGGTGGTAAGTGAAAACAGACATTTTCTCAGCGCTCAAGCCTCAAATGCAGAACAATGGAGCTCAGCACTTTGAAGCTGGTTTTGGGAATACATTTTACTTTCATGTTCCCCATAGACTTTTCACAAAATTAAAATATTAAGAGTTCAAAGACATTGTGGAGGCTACGTCTTAACTAATCCATAATGTGGATGTTTTAAGTCCAAAAAGCACATTTAAAACGCAAGATTCAGCTAAATGTTTTAATCACCTTGTGATTTATTAAGTTTTAGATACCGATTTTAAATAACTCGTGACTATAAGATATCCTTTTATCTCATAGCTAATTAACCCTGAGCTTTCAAACTTTTCTTTTGGAAATTCAATGGGAAAAATTAATGGAAAATTTACTTCCGGAAGTGAGAGCGGATGATTCGTAGAAGTATAATAAGATCTGGAAGATGAACTAAAGATGGCGTCGCATTGTTTTCAGTGGCTTGTGCTCATTGGTGTGAAATGCAGAAATAAAAACAACATTCTGCATTACTTCCTGAATACTGGCCTACCACCGCCCTCCGTGTGACGACAGACACGTGCATCATGTGATCAGCTCTGACCAATTAGACCAATTTTTGAAGTTCATTTTGTGAAAATACAGAAGAATCTCGACAAAACCCGACCTCTGTGGAAGCTGTGGACGCCCTGTCAGCCGAACACGAGCCCCCGGGAGCTGCAGTACCTACGGAGCGGCCACGAGTTGATCTTACACGTGGAGGGAGTGTCTTGTCCTGTTCTTATTATAGATCCGTGGGGCGGTCACTGTTCCTTACGGGATTACTCTAACACGCATGGATCAACTAGTAATAAGGGAAAGTCATTACAGTCTGGTTTGCACGATGTGTCCCCTTTAAACATCACACAGCTCTGACGTCACGGCTACGTAAATCGTGTGAATCCCAAACCTTTTCATGTACTACCTGATTAGACCCACGTCACTCCGGCTCATCATGAAACAAAACAGGAAACAAACAGGAAACGGAAACGGAGTGACGTGGCTAAAAATCCTTTCAACAAACTCAGGATGTATTCCAATCTTTTCCTTCCTGTCCATCCGTTGTGGAAATGATGTAAAAGGCGTTTTATTTGAGATTACAAACCTCTGGGGGCTGCGTGCGTTTGGTGCATTCTGCTCTTTATCTACGGCGGTTTTCAAATCTCTCTGCTCCAAATGTGATGTCGCCCTGGGCTCTTGTGAGGGGACAGAGCGCTCGGACTCGGCTCGTTGTGGCAGGTTTGAAGTGATGACCATGAGCTGCTGACGCTTTTATAACTGAGCTGAGATGTGAGTAAATAAACCGGCAGTAAAAAGGTTTCACAAATATACTGCATGGGATGTGACCGGGACAGCCTTACCTGAAAAAACAGACTTACAGTATAATCACCATAGCAACGTAACAGCTCCCTGAAAGTTTAAAGGAACAATATGTAACCTGTGCTCTTACTGCTTTGCAAATATATGATCCACTGAGCCTGTGTTGTCAGTGCTAAACCTACGTAAAAGACACATACCAGTTTTTGTCATTCTCAGTATCTGGACAAAGCCATAAGGGGCTAAGGGGGTGCTCAGGTCCTCAATGTAGGTGCTCATTTTAAAAAGTTAATACAGAGCCTTTTAATGATGGAGCGTACCCCCCATCCCCTTACCGTGTTTGTTTTGTTGTTTAAATGTAGTTAGTCCCTGTGGTGATTTATAAAAGCGAATATGTATTTTATTTTTATGTATTTATTTTTACTGGACTCTCATTTTGAACAACATTTTTAGTCAAGATTGGATGTGCTACGAAAGTGAGGCAAAAATCTTTGGGCGAGCTGTAGAGGTGCACTGACCATCCAGCTGAGACCAGAGCCCCCTCGAGCCCCCCCTGGCACTGAGAGGCATCATGTGAAAACTCGGAAGCTCCAGTATTCACTCACTGAGCTGCAGAGGCTGCACTATCATTAATAACTGATTGGCTGCAGGTGCTGGGGTTTAGAAAGTGAGGATTCAGATCAGAGAGAGGCATTTTAGGTTTAAACCAAGTGGGTTTCGGCACTAAAACTGGCAGCACAAATGAGAGACTCATAGGTGCGTTCTGCTTTCTAATTCAATACAGAACATCATTTATTTTCTTATTTTTAAATTTTAATGAAAGGGTTTTGTTTTTTTTTCAAATTGTGTAATATGTCTTAATAATATAAAATAAATATATATTTTCTGAGGATTTTTTTTTTTTTTTTTTTTTTTTTTTTGGCCCAGATATGTTTAATCTTGTAATAGGTTTATGTTTACAGGCACTCTGAAATCTGAGCCTTATCTGGTTTCTGGAGTACTCAGATTATTGAAGTGTCTCGTAAACTGTTCATGTGAGTAATATTTTTCTTTCTCCTTCTGCTTGTTCACACCCATGCCGATTTTGACAAGGAAAAGTACATAAAAAAGGCAAATTAATTAAGACGAAAAATGAGAAAAAACACTGGAGTTTGGAGATTAGAGTGATTGTGAAATGTATTATACTTCGTCTTCTAAATAAAAAACTCTAAAAGTACAAAGACTAACTGACACATGTGTTTTGATGATCAGATCGTGAATGCAAATACCACAATCAAATCTAATTATTGGATTATCTGATTATCTGTCTGTACTGGCCCTATGAATGTAGCCACTGTCTTTCTGTCTCTTTCTGCTTATAAATGTATCATCACCCATTATGTAGAGGTAAATCCAGCCCCTTACCGCCTTAAACCTAATATCGCGGCGGTGGTCTGTGGACTGGAGACACGTGTCTTTGTAAATGATGTATGTGGGGGCACTCGGGGTGTGACTTTGACAGACGCACACACCCACAACATGCAAATGTGCGTCAGGAGTTATGGCTTCAACATGGACTGTCAAGAGTCTACTGCGTAACACAGTATTCATGCAGTTTTGGCGACATTTTGAGGACTTTTTCCCCTTTAAAACCATATAGTATTAGGTTTTAAACTGGTCATCGCTATGGCAACAGTCCTACTTTTTCATCATTCTGAAACCCATGGATATAAGCACAAAGCAAAACGAAGAGGTAGATCTGTTGTCTTTATTCTGTTACAATTCATTTAGTAACTTTTTATTTTCATATTTTGGGCAATTTATATAATATTTGGGCTGCTCTGCAACTACTAATTGGTCTATGCTGGATTCTCGAAGCTTTTAATTATGAAAAAGTACTTTATTTTGCCTTTACAGTATTAATATGTTTCACTTCCTGTTATCTGTGACATTTTGAAGACTTTAATCCATTCAAACGATGTAATATTTAGTTTTAAATTCCTAACCGCTATGGCAGCAGTCCTACTTTGTGAACTCACATTTTTACTTTTACTTCTTTTTGCTCTTTAGTAAATAACATTACTATGAAGTGCACTCTTGAGCAGTAGCGGCTGGTTATTGGTGGTAATGAACGTTGCCATAGTTACAGATTGGCAGCCATACTTTCATCACTTAACCCCAGGGCAGCTGTGGCCACTATGGGGGTGCAACAATACTCAATATATCATAGAACCGTTCAATCCTGCACTCACACATGACTCAATATGCACATGTCACTCATCCAGTGTCAGCGCCACAGCAAGGAAAGGGTTAATTATCATTCCTATCCATAGACTGTATATATAAATAGACATATCATATAACCTGCTAGCTGCTGCACTCAAAATACGAAGGGTCTGTTTCCAGCTCCATTAACTTTGGCTACAATTCACTTTCTATTAAAAAAACTGTCGTCCCTTTTTTCATAACTGCTCCTGTCAGGCTCGTCATTTTGATCTTAAAATGTTCATATTAACCCGCTCTACGTGATCCTGATGTTTATTTAGCTACTTTGTCCATAAATTAAGGCATTATATAACAGACAAATCAGGCATCTTCTTTCCCCGAGGTCAGTCCCGCTAGCATTAGCAACAGGTTTGATTGACAGCGTTGCTAAGCGTCTTTATGTTAGAGCAAATTTGAGAAGGAAGCAAAGATGGTTGATGGCACAGCTGCGACAGGGATCCTTCCCCTGGCTTTAGTAACTGCAAGGTTTTCTCAAAGCCCCTGAAGAAGAAGAAAGACTCTGTGGTTTATGTGAGTTGGGAGAAGTGGAAAGTGAAGCTCATTTTTTTGTTATATTGTCCATTTTATGATGAATTTAGAAATCCTTTATGAATTGATGAAATGTTCACCCAAAGCCCTGATATGTTCTGGTGTAATAAAGGGCTCAGCATTTTTTGTATGCAAGACACAATAATAAAATAAGTCAAAAAATCAAAAATCAATCAGTTTTTACACAGACTATGAACAATACTCAATATATATGAGAACCATTCAATACTACGCTCGCAATGAAGGGTCAGTGGCAGCAAGCAAAGGGTTAAGTAGTCATTCCTACCACAGATGAAGGTGGAAAACTTTTCAATTTTGTCTGTTTTACAACCCAAGGAATGACCAGGACAATGTTATTTATTTATTCATTTATTTATTTATTTATTTATTCACTCATTCATTCTGTATTCAGAGAGAGCCCGATGAGAGCACTTAGACTCCTTTTCATGGGCAGCCTGTTCAAATACAGAAAAATATAAACAAAAAACAGCAAACAAATAAGCACATGAGTCCATTTAAACATTAAAAACAGGAGCAGGTGTGAGAAAAAAATTTTATCACCAGATTATTAAAGTGCATTTGTGCCACCAAAGTATTCAGTTTTGCTTGCCCTTGAAATATATTTTATTTTCGTGAAGCAAAATAACCAAAAGGGTTTTTTTTTTTCCCCATTTCATTTCTGGTTCAGTTAGTCCTTAGACTTACATAATCATGAGATCTTGTATTAAAAGTTCAGCAAATAAGTGAAGTACCCAGGCAGTATATTGTCATAGTCCCGTATAGATCCATTTCATACAGTGTTGTTCTCTTCTGACAGACAGCGATGGCCAACCTACTTTTCCATAGAGTGACAGTGATGGGTTTTGAACTCATCACCTGTTATGAAAGTGAAAAACTGTGTCTAGAGGTTTCAAAGTAGAGGCTGAAGTCTGCATGTACATTATATCCCCATTTGGGTTATGGGCACTAAAAGTTTGTCAAAACGTAATGAAAAATAATATCGAGGGTATTTGTTTTTCATCCGAGCCCTAAAACATATCAAAGTTTTATTAATGTTCTCACTCATGTATTTAGATATGAAACAAATTGTTAAGATCCCCAGAGGCTACAGAAGTACTTTACCATCGCTGAGAGTGGAGTGTGTGAATAATGCATAAAGTTACAAAGTGATTTTGAGTGTCTGGCAAAGAGCTATGGCTGTGTTCGCAGTAGTCCTGGTTTGGTCGTGTTCTAGTCCTGGTTTAATCCTGGTCCAGTCCTGGTCTTAGTCCTGGTCTAGTCCTGGTCTAGTCCTGGTTAGGTAATACTTCATGTCACCCATGTTTCTGCGTTGCCAATGGCCATAAATATACAAAGAATGATACAAAACAATATACTACAACTTCACAAACCTGATACGATGTGCAGGAATTTCATTAGCAAAATGCATGTATATAGTGTTATGATAGCGCTCTGAAAGGGGAGTGAATTAACATGGAGAGCAAAGGGAGGGGCTACTCAAGAGTACCAAAGCAAAACTTTTTAAATGATACAAAACAATATACTACGACTTCACAAACCTGATGTGATGTGCAAGAATTTCATTAGCAAAATGCATGTTGATTGTGTTGTAATATTGCTCTGAAGGGGGAGTGAATTAGCATGGAGAGCAAAGGGCTATATGTGAATACCCCACAGAAGAGTAATACCCCCTTTTTACTAAACCTTCCCATGTGATGTGAGTCGGTTCCATGGAAAGATTTTCGACATGTTGGCTGCGATGTCCCAGAGAGTCCCCCGGAGAGCTGCCCCCTTCTGGCTGGAGGTCAGGTACAGCGTCTGCAGGTAGAAGAGCAAGAGGTGAGGTGGAAGTGACAGGTCAGTGAACGCCTCATCTCTCATCTGTCACACTCTCCCACTAAGGCCCCATCAAAGCTACTAGTATGACTGAAGCTGAGTGAAGCTGACACCAAAGGAGCCAAGTGAAGAAGAGAAGGACAGTCTGACAGCGGGAAGGAGGAGCACGTGTGCGACAGAGAAAAGGCCAACAATGTGAATAAATGGAGTAGTGGAAAATTATTAATTTGTTAACGTTCTGACGGCCCAGGCCTACTTTTCAACTCTACAGGAATGTACATGTACTTCTGCGTCACCAACGCAAACAATCTACACATCAAATAAAAGTTACAGCTCCTCTTTTCGTTTATGCAAACAATTTTCCCCTGGAATCAGCACAGAGCTGACAGGAAAGACGTTTTTACAGAAAAGCCAAAAATGCGGATTTGGACTTCACTCACCTTTGAGGCTCTGGTTCTGTCAAACATCAACATATCCCACAAAGTTGGTCTCACTCGTTCCGGACAGGTCCAGAGAAAATAATCCAGTCAAGAAATTATGTCCACAAAATAAATTAGGTCCTCTATGTCCAAACTGCAGGAAAGTATTCCACACTCGAAATCTGCTCCGTCACTTTTTGGCATTTCTTTGGTTGATTTCAGGCATAATAAACTTAAGACTTTGGCCGTGTCTCAATTCACCAAAAATTCACCAAAGTGCCCTTAAGGCGCATTTAAGTCAGGCAGTACTTCGACCAGCACTTCGAACAGTACACGGATCAGTGC
>JAIEZT010000013.1:8775928-8810928 GCA_019594935.1 Periophthalmus modestus | reverse complement strand
CTAGCTCCCACAGATGAATCCTGTTGTTGTGCCCTTGGACACTTAACCCACCTCTCCCCTAGTGTCTGCGTACACTGACATATGGATTTGTGAGTGAATGAGTGAGCGGTTTGTTGATGTAAAGTGCTTTAAGTGCCTTGAAGGTGCAAAAGCGCTAGTCACCATAGGAACTGAACCTGTAGATGGATAAGAAACCTTATGTATTTTTTGAAAATGGAAAAAATTAGATACACTTTAAAGAGAACCACACAGCAATTTTTAGAGACCTGGACTCCATTTTTGAATTATTTTGAGGGACTACAAACACCTCTCAATGAAGGGAACACTGACTGATTTACATGTACATTTTTATTTATTTTTTTTTTAGTTTTTATTATTGTTACTATTTATTTATTTATTTTTATTTTATTTTATTTTGTATTAGTACTATTATTGATATCATTATTTATTTTTATTTTATTTTGTATTAGTACTATTATTGATATTATTATTATTTATTTATTTATTTTTATTTTATTTTGTATTAGTACTATTATTGATATTATTATTTATTTATTTATTTTTATTTTATTTTGTATTAGTACTATTATTGATATTATTATTTATTTATGTATTTTTTTTATTTTGTATTAGTACTATTATTGATATCATTATTTATTTTTATTTTATTTTTTATTAGTACTATTATTGATATTATTATTAATTTATTTATTTTTATTTTATTTTGTATTAGTACTATTATTGATATCATTATTTATTTTTATTTTATTTTGTATTAGTACTATTATTGATATTATTATTTATTTATTTATTTATTTTTATTTTATTTTGTATTAGTACTATTATTGATATTATTATTGATTAATTAATTTATTATTTATTATTATTTATTACTTTCAGCAGTGTGTATTTCATCCTTGCTTTGTTTATTTGCAGTACCATTATTTCTATAATATATGACTGTAAATCTCTTCTTAACTCCTGAACATTATGTTGTATTGAATGTATGATGTAAGGGCATGTCTCGCTGGTCAGATGTACTTGAACATTTTACTGGAACATTGTTTTGCAGATAAACAACAAATACATGAAAAAAACACCAAAAACCTGCAACCTTCTCGCTTCAGGGCAAAAACACTTAAACTCAGCCACACTGTCTCCGTGCTAAATTTGGCTAAAGTGTCATTTTGTTCCGACTGCCGCTGGTCTTTTAAATGAACTAAAATGTAAATGCCTTTGTTGTGAGCCAAGGCTGCTGCACCCTCCTGTCCCATCACACATATTTAACTTATCTTTTTAACCTTGCTGTAGTTTTTTTGTGTGATTTTTCCCCTATATCCTTGTTCATCGTCTTGTTTGTTGACTCCGAGGTTGTATGCATCATTTGTTACCACTATCTGTGAAACAATTACCCCTCAGGGACCTCATAAAGTGTGGAAGTTAAAGTTTGGATTTGGGTTAGTCATTCAGCCCTATACCAGCATCCTAATTGGCTGCATTGCGTAGTTTTGTTTTCCCCCTCCCTCTCCCTCTTGCTTTTGTCCCATCCCTCTGTCTCTCTCTGCTCCTCTCTGCACTTCCCATAATCCTCTCTGTGTGGCCCGTAGTCCTGGATCAGCATTTTACTCCAGTCTGAAACCCACAGCTCAAGGTCATTGTATAAAACCACAATAGACGTTTCGTTTTCATTCACTCAAACAATGTGAGGCTCAAATATAGCCACATCCGTCTGTCGTCTGCTTTTCTTATAGTGGGATAAATAGTGCCTTTTAAATATTATTTTTTTCTGCGCCTTGGGCTGGTGTAACGCAAAACAGATTTTCAAAATGGTTTCCAAATTGATCAATTTTAGACCCTGGCAACACAATATTTTGAAAAGTATTTATTCTCTCGTTTCAAAAGCTGACTCCATAGAGCATGTACTTTTGGACACACCAAAAGAACAACTATTTATGTCAAACTAATTTCAAATGAAGGTTTGTATTTTTCATTAAAGATGCACTATGAAACATTTCGGGAGAAGGCTTATTTCTGTATGTAATTACTTTGCTTGTAATGCTCCATAGTACAGCATTAAACTTCTTATCTCCACATTGGCCAGTTACAGGTCAGAAATGTTTCACCTGCTTGTTTCCATGGAGTTGTAATATACCTGGAATGTTCCACAGTATAGCATTAAATTTCTTATCTCCACCTCGGCCAGTTACAGGTCAGATCTGTTGAGAAGCGAGCCCAATCACAGAACAAAAAAAACAACTTTTACCTGAATAAATGCAAAATCGAAAGGTTTGATGCCATTATACTTTGGGACATTCCAGGCAATAATATCTCCATGGAGACGAGCAGTTGGACAGTATAGCTTTAAAGCATCAGAGGAATCCAAGGCACTTCGATTGAACACGGCTGCGAGAGCGGAGCTAAGTGAGGGGTCATGTCGAGGTCAAATGCACTTTAAGGCTTTGTCCAAACTGTGTCTGAAAGCCGCACAGGAAACAGAAGAGAAAAGTTCTGTTTTACACTCGACGGTTTCCACAAAGGCTGAGATTTGAGCCAAGAAATTTGTTTTGTCTCTTGGTGTGAATCCATTTTAACAGATACATTTTTCTGCCAAAGAAAAACTCCTCCAAATGTCGGTCGGTGTCTGGTGATTCTGTTGCCCTTGACGACTGATGATGTAAAGTAATTTGATTTATTTGTCAGCAGTAACAGTGGTAAAAATAGGCTTGGTAAACATTGGAAGTATTTCAAATTTGAAGTATTGCTATTCAACATCCGCTGACCCGGCTTCGGATAAGTGGAAGAAAATGGATGGATGGTATTCAACAAGGCAAGAGTTTGGCCATGGAGAAACGTACAAAATAAGATGAGCTTATGCAAAAATATTATTTCAGTTTATGAACAGTCTGTATTCAGTCTGAATTAGATCTAATTAACTATACATGGCTGAAAGAGGATTTATTCAATCAACACGTAAATGGCTTAAACAGGATGAAAAAAAAAACAACTAAATACACCATGGCGTAGAAAAAAGAAATGGTGCTGTAAGTGAGATCTTTAAACTCAAAACTGATCATGAAATATCAGAACATCCTAAAGAAGTCTCAAATTGCGTTGAGAGTAGGGGTGTGCTAAACTATCGATACACCGATATGTATCGATATTATTAAAATCGATACGGTATCGATTCTTTGTTTCGTAGTATCGGTATCGATATTCCCCCCAGACGTTACTCTTTACGGGTGAAGAAAAGCGAGAAAAAAGAGAAATGAAAATGTCAGAAAAAATGTTTCAACCGCCTTCCTCCCTCTAGTTAGAAACATGCATTCATCAAAAAGCACTTTGTGTTTTTTAATCTTCAATAAATGGAAGATAAATGCACCATTTACTGTTTTTTTGTGAAAATTGGATTGACCATTTAAGTAAGGTTGAAGACCTTTATTTTTTTCTGAATCGTATCGTATCGATTTGAAATATATCGTATCAAATCGTATCGAAATGACTCTGTATCAAGATACGTATCGTATCGTGGACTGTGTATCGAGGTACGTATCGTATCGGCAGCTTCTTGGTGATACCCAGCCCTTGTGCACACTTATTGTTGTTCAACAGACCTAGCCTACATACAGAAACTGTCAACAATAGGTGTTTTGAGTTTCAGTGTAGTTAGCTCCTCCCTTCAGATAATTATAAGGCAGTGCCCACCAGCAATCTGACCAAGACTGAAGAAGTGGCTTGGATGAGCAGTGAAACATCTTCACTCCTACAACTTTCTGTCCAGTTGACAGATTTTACTTTTGGCTTTTACCATGTGTTGTGGAATTTCTAATAGTAAAAACCTTAAAAATATAGTTAAAAGGACTCAAAATATACAGTATATATTTAGTCGTCTCCATACAATGTATAAATATCATAAATGACACTGCTCAGGTGTTGGGATGGCTAGGCTTGCCACGATAACAAAATTTGAAGTTCGATATATTGCTGAAGTCAATAGAGTCAATAAACAATAATACTGAACCAGTTTAACCAATTTATGCCACAATGAACTGAAAGCAGATTTCCCAGTTGTGCAAAGAAAATACAGTTCCGATAAATACTGCCCCCCAAAAATATGGTCCTACCTTTCATATTTTGAACACTAAGTCAATATAGTCATTATAGTGACAGGTTGGGGGATGGTAAAAAGATAATGGAGCCGAAATAGCTCAGTTGGGAGAGCGTTAGACTGAAGATCTAAAGGTCCCTGGTTCGATCCCGGGTTTCGGCAGAGAAGAGCCATGCTTTTTAACAACTTCCCTGTGGCCATATGTCTGTGCAGTCCCTCAGTCGTCCAGGTCTGATCCACGGCAAATGCTACAAGTAAAATCTGTCAACAGTATAAAAAATTGTAGGAGTGAAGATATTTTGCTGCTCATCCAAGCCGCTTCTTCAGTCAGTTGAAGTGGAGAAACTAAACAGACTCCATAAGAGAATGTATCAACACTGTCGAGAGAGCTCCTCGGGACCCCAGTCTGCTGTTCAGCTCCATCTCAAAGCCACTAACCACTCCTTCGAAGAAAGTGAGATACAGCTCTTAGCAAAATAAATTGTTTGAGAGGGGAGTTAAAGAAACAATTTTTGTTAGGAAAGACAGGCCTTGCTTAAACAGGAATGGGAGGCTTAGACATCATCTCTCCCCCATCTATAACTCCATCTTCAAACCTACAATAAATCTACAATATTTAAAAAAATAAATAAATCATGAGCTGCAATAAATAAACAGCAGAATGAAACACTGTAGTACTCAGTTTGCCTCTGTAATGAGCCATAGAAGTCATAAATCCAACTTTTTACGGCTTAAATCTTATATAGTCAAAAAATAATCAAAGAAATTCCCAGTAGTGCAACGAAAATGCAGACCCGATAAATACTGCCCACAAAAAATATGGCTCGACCCTCCATATTTTGAACGTTAAGTCATTATAGTGACAGGCTGAGGGAGGGATGGTAAAAACAGTAAAAGAGCCGAAATAGCTCAGTTGGGAGAGCGTTAGACTGAAGATCTAAAGGGCCCTGGTTCAATCCCGGGTTTCGGCAGAGAAGAGCGGAGCTTTTTAACAACTTCCCTGTGGCCATATGTCTGTGCAGTCCCTCAGTCGTCCCGGTCTGATCCATGGCAAAAGCTGGAAGTAAAATCTGTCAACAGTACAAAAAGTTGTAGCAGTGAAGACGTTTCGCTGCTTCTTCATTCAGTTGGAGTGGAGAAACTAAACCAGACTCCGTAACAACACATCAATATTGTCAGGAGAGCTCCTCGAGACCCCAGTCTGCTGTTTATCTCCATCTCAAAGCCACTAACCACTCCTTCGAAGAAAGTGAGATACAGCTCTTAGCAACATAAACTGTTTGAGAGGGGAGTTAAAAGCATTTTTTTTGTAAGGAAAGACAATCCTTCCTTGAACAGGAATGGGGGGCTTAGACATCATGTCTCCTCCATCTATAACTCCATCTGCAAACCCAAAGTAAACAAAGGAAACAAAGAGAACCATAGAGTTGGCCAGGATGCCAATAGGTGTGAAAGCACCCATTAAGAGTTAAATGAATATGTTGAGCTTGACTCAGTCACAGTGCACACTTATTGTTGTTCAACAGACCTAGCCTACATACAGAAACTGTCAACAATAGGTGTTTTGAGTTTCAGTGTAGTTAGCTCCTCCCTTCAGATAATTATAAGGCAGTGCCCACCAGCAATCTGACCAAGACTGAAGAAGTGGCTTGGATGAGCAGTGAAACATCTTCACTCCTACAACTTTCTGTCCAGTTGACAGATTTTACTTTTGGCTTTTACCATGTGTTGTGGAATTTCTAATAGTAAAAACCTTAAAAATATAGTTAAAAGGACTCAAAATATACAGTATATATTTAGTTTTCTCCATACAATGTATAAATATCATAAATGACACTGCTCAGGTGTTGGGATGGCTAGGCTTGCCACGATAACAAAATTTGAAATTCGATATATTGCTGAAGTCAATATAGTCAATAAACAATAATACTGAACCAGTTTAACCAATTTATGCCACAATGAACTGAAAGCAGATTTCCCAGTTGTGCAAAGAAAATACAGTTCCCATAAATACTGCCCCCCAAAAATATGGTCCTACCTTTCATATTTTGAACGCTAAGTCAATATAGTCATTATAGTGACAGGTTGGGGGATGGTGAAAAGGTAACGGAGCCAAAATAGCTCAGTTGGGAGAGCGTTAGACTGAAGATCTAAAGGTCCCTGGTTCGATCCCGGGTTTCGGCAGAGAAGAGCCATGCTTTTTAAACAACTTCCCTGTGGCCATATATCTGTGCAGTCCCTCAGTCGTCCAGGTCTGATCCACGGCAAATGCTACAAGTAAAATCTGTCAACAGTACAAAAAATTGTAGGAGTGAAGATATTTTTGCTGCTCATCCATCCCAAGCCGCTCTTCAGTCAGTTGGAGTGGAGAAACTAAACAGACTCCATAAGAGAATGTATCAACACTGTCGAGAGAGCTCCTCGGGACCCCAGTCTGCTGTTCAGCTCCATCTCAAAGCCACTAACCACTCCTTCGAAGAAAGTGAGATACAGCTCTTAGCAAAATAAAACTGTTTGAGAGGGGAGTTAAAGAAACATTTTTGTTAGGAAAGACAGGCCTTGCTTAAAACAGGAATGGGAGGCTTAGACATCATCTCTCCCCCATCTATAACTCCATCTTCAAACCTACAATAAATCTACAATATTTAAAAAAATAAATAAATCATGAGCTGCAATAAATAAACAGCAGAATGAAACACTGTAGTACTCAGTTTGCCTCTGTAATGAGCCATATAGAAGTCATAAATCCAACTTTTTACAGCTTAAATCTTTATATAGTCAAAAAATAATCAAAGAAATTCCCAGTAGTGCAACGAAAATGCAGACCCGATAAATACTGCCCACAAAAAAATATGGCTCGACCCTCCATATTTTGAACGTTAAGTCATTATAGTGACAGGCTGAGGGATGGTAAAAACAGTAAAAGAGCCGAAATAGCTCAGTTGGGAGAGCGTTAGACTGAAGATCTAAAGGTCCCTGGTTTCAATCCCGGGTTTCGGCAGTGAAGAGCGGAGGTTTTTAACAACTTCCCTGTGGCCATATGTCTGTGCAGTCCCTCAGTCGTCCAGGTCTGATTCATGGCAAAAGCTGGAAGTAAAATCTGTCAACTGTACAAAACGTTGTAGGAGTGAAGACGTTTCGCTGCTTCTTCATTCAGTTGGAGTGGAGAAACTAAACAGACTCCGTAACAACACATTAATACTGTCAGGAGAGCTCCTCGAGACCCCAGTCTGCTGTTTATCTCCATCTCAAAGCCACTAACCCACTCCTTCGAAGAAAGTGAGATACAGCTCTTAGCAAAATAAACTGTTTGAGAGGGGAGTTAAAAGCATTTTTTTGTAAGGAAAGACAATCCTTCCTTGAACAGGAATGGGGGGCTTAGACATCATGTCTCCTCCATCTATAACTCCATCTGCAAACCCAAAGGAAACAAAGAAAGAAAACATAGAGTTGGCCCGGATGCCAATAGGTGTGAAAGCACCCATTAAGAGTTAAATGAATATGTTGAGCTTGACTCAGTCACAGTGCACACTTATTGTTGTTCAACAGACCTAGCCTACATACAGAAACTGTCAACAATAGGTGTTTTGAGTTTCAGTGTAGTTAGCTCCTCCCTTCAGATAATTATAAGGCAGTGCCCACCAGCAATCTGACCAAGACTGAAGAAGTGGCTTGGATGAGCAGTGAAACATCTTCACTCCTACAACTTTCTGTCCAGTTGACAGATTTTACTTTTGGCTTTTACCATGTGTTGTGGAATTTCTAATAGTAAAAACCTTAAAAATATAGTTAAAAGGACTCAAAATATACAGTATATATTTAGTTGTCTCCATACAATGTATAAATATCATAAATGACACTGCTCAGGTGTTGGGATGGCTAGGCTTGCCACGATAACAAAATTTGAAATTCGATATATTGCTGAAGTCAATATAGTCAATAAACAATAATACTGAACCAGTTTAACCAATTTATGCCACAATGAACTGAAAGCAGATTTCCCAGTTGTGCAAAGAAAATACAGTTCCGATAAATACTGCCCCCCAAAAATATGGTCCTACCTTTCATATTTTGAACGCTAAGTCGCTATAGTCATTATAGTGACAGGTTGGGGGATGGTAAAAAGGTAACGGAGCCGAAATAGCTCAGTTGGGAGAGCGTTAGACTGAAGATCTAAAGGTCCCTGGTTCGATCCCGGGTTTCGGCAGAGAAGAGCCATGCTTTTTAACAACTTCCCTGTGGCCATATATCTGTGCAGTCCCTCAGTCGTCCAGGTCTGATCCATGGCAAATGCTACAAGTAAAATCTGTCAACAGTACAAAATGTTGTAGGAGTGAAGATATTTTGCTGCTCATCCAAGCCGCTTCTTCAGTCAGTTGGAGTGGAGAAACTAAACAGACTCCATAAGAGAATGTATCAACACTGTCGAGAGAGCTCCTCGGGACCCCAGTCTGCTGTTCAGCTCCATCTCAAAGCCACTAGCCACTCCTTTTAAGAAAGTGAGATACAGCTCTTAGCAAAATAAATTGTTTGAGAGGGGAGTTAAAGAAACAATTTTTGTTAGGAAAGACAGGCCTTGCTTAAACAGGAATGGGAGGCTTAGACATCATCTCTCCCCCATCTATAACTCCATCTTCAAACCTACAATAAATCTACAATATTTAAAAAAATAAATAAATCATGAGCTGCAATAAATAAACAGCAGAATGAAACACTGTAGTACTCAGTTTGCCTCTGTAATGAGCCATAGAAGTCATAAATCCAACTTTTTACGGCTTAAATCTTATATAGTCAAAAAATAATCAAAGAAATTCCCAGTAGTGCAACGAAAATGCAGACCCGATAAATACTGCCCACAAAAAATATGGCTCGACCCTCCATATTTTGAACGTTAAGTCATTATAGTGACAGGTTGAGGGAGGGATGGTAAAACCAGTAACAGAGCCGAAATAGCTCAGTTGGGAGAGCGTTAGACTGAAGATCTAAAGGGCCCTGGTTCAATCCCGGGTTTCGGCAGTGAAGAGTGGTGGTTTTTAACAACTTCCCTGTGGCCATATATCTGTGCAGTCCCTCAGTCGTCCAGGTCTGATCCATGGCAAAAGCTGGAAGTAAAATCTGTCAACAGTACAAAAAGTTGTGGAGGAGTGAAGACGTTTCTTCATTCAGTTGGAGTGGAGAAACTAAACAGACTCCGTAACAACACATTAATACTGTCAGGAGAGGTCCTCGGGACCCCAGTCTGCTGTTCATCTCCATCTCAAAGCCACTAACCACTCCTTCGAAGAAAGTGAGATACAGCTCTTAGCAAAATAAACTGTTTGAGAGGGGAGTTAAAAGCATTTTTTGTAAGGAAAGACAATCCTTCCTTGAACAGGAATGGGGGGCTTAGACATCATGTCTCCTCCATCTATAACTCCATCTACAAACCCAAAGAAAACAAAGGAAACAAAGAGAACCATAGAGTTGGCCCGGATGCCAATAGGTGTGAAAGCACCCATTAAGAGTTAAATGAATATGTTGAGCTTGACTCAGTCACAGTGCACAGAGCATATACAAATCTATACTTCCTGACTCAAATAGTAATTAGCCATATCGTCTCTCCTTATTAAAAGATGACATTAAGATGATTGACAAAAACCAAGAGCATGATGGTGAAGTCCTGTCTCAAGAGGACACTGAAGGATAATGATATTCTGACTAGTGACTCCTAAGAGCACATCTCTATAGTTCTTCTGAATGAGTTTAAAGGGCCCGTGTTACACTGTTTTCTGATCTATGTTATAATGTTGTTTCCTCATCACAAACAGACCTGGAGTCGTGTTTTGTTTAATTCATATGTTTAACACACAAACCCTGCATATTTAGACTGAGTTCTTCTGAAAACACTCTGTTCCACCTTATGATGTTATGTGGTCATACAGGAAGAGCTCCACTTTGCTTTTAAACTCCATACTCCAGTCAATCTTCGTTCCTACCCTCACCTATGGTCATGAGCTCTGGGTACTGACCGAAAGGACAAGATCGCAGATACAAGCGGCCGAAATGCGTTTCCTCCGCAGGGTGGCTGGGCCCTCCCTTAGAGACAGGGTGAGGAGCTCAGTCACACGGGAGGAGCTCGGAGTAGAGCCACTGCTCCTACACACAAGAGGAGTCAGCTGAGGTGGCTCTGACATCTGTTCCGGATGCCTCCTGGACGCCTCCCTAGGGAGGTGTTCTGGGCATGTCCCACCGGGAAGGTCCAGGACAAGCTGGAGGAACTATGTCTCTGAACGCCTTGCGGTCTCACCGGAGGAGCTGGAGGACGTGTCTGGGGTGAGAGAAGTTTGGGAGTCCCTGCTTAGACTGCTGCCCTCGCGGATAAGCGGAAGAAAATGGATGGATGGACCCCTCCACTAGAATCATTCGGATAATTTCAGCCAATGCCTACTGAACTGAACTTGAAAACTACCAGTTTGTGACATCACAAGGTGGAACAGAGCATTTTGAGCTTTGGAGATATAAACAGGCTAATAAACCAAGATTACTGAAACATTTGTGAATGAAACAAAACACAACTCCATGTATGTTTTTGAAGAGATAACAGGATTATAACATAGCTTAAACCTCACAAGAGTCAACTTTGATTAAAATAGGACCTTTAAGGAAGCCATTGAGAAGTGTCAGCTTCCACCCACTTTTAATAGCGGTTTAACAACTTGAGTCCCTACACCACATATCAATCTTATTTTATCAATCCACAACTGGAGGCCATTACTTTAATTAACAATAATGCCAAATGGCTCATATTTTTGCCCATTAAAAACATGTCTAGACACAATTGTTAATGATGTCAGTCAGGATTTACGCAGGAGACACATCTGTAACAACATGAGAATATTTTAGGTTTGATTACAATGAGTTCATAACAGAAAATTGTTTTATTCTCTTTGTAGATATATACAAAGCCTTTGACAAGATTATTTTTGATGTTTTAGACCTTCAGTACTTTATAAATCCAAACTTTTTGCAATAATTGTTCCAGCTCAGTCAAACTTCCCTGGAGGCTGGTAAGAAGCTAGAAAATGAACTTTTTTTAGACTTAAATTTGAAGCAGACTGGTGTATAAAGGGCCTTCTCTGCTCCCACTAACCACACGTTTTCTTAGCATATCTCTCCACGTGAACAGGAAGCGGCGCTGACTCATCCCAGGGCTGTGCTTAGCCACTGTGACGTTTTCATTTGCACTGGTTCATTTTTATGGTACACTCCAGTGGGACGCTGTTCTGTAGATGGAGGTAATAAGGTCACCTGTACGTGTCCAGTGTGTTTCTGTCACATCCGAGGCCACACCACCACCCTCGGCTCTAATGGTTTTACTCTATTGGTTTTATCCTCCTGTTATGTGGTGCCATACTGAGGACGGCTGACCATTCAAAAGATTTAATATTTTGTATTGAATTGTGAACTGCTATGGCAACCGTCCTGACTTTATATCATTCTGAAACCCATGGATAGACCTTTACAGTAGTGATGGGTTTAGAAAAGTACCACACACAGCCTGTACCGATAGAAACTTGAAATTATGTTTAGGGATGAATTGGCTAATCATGGCTTCTCCACTATTTTAAAAAATCATAATAATAATAATAATAAAACATGGCACTCAAAGACACAGTTCTGAACAGGTGAGTTTTCAGGGCTGTTTGAAGCTGGTGAGTGTAGGTGAGTCTCTGTGGGTGGATCTGTGGGTGGGGGCAGCAGCAAAGAAGACCCTGTCCCCTCCAGGTCTTATGCTTAGTCCTGATGGGGAGAGACAGCATGGGTGGGTGTGTGCGGTTGGAGGAGCTCAGAGAAGTAGGTGGAGGCCAGGTTATGGAGTAACTTGTACACAAAGATGAGGAGCTAGTATTGGATTTGACAGGAGTGATGTGGTTTTCGTTTGGTTGGTTGCCCGGACACATGGTCTCGCGTCTAGATCCATCCATTTTCTTCCACTTATCTGGGGCTGGATTGCAGAGGCAGCAGTCTGAGCAGAAGGCCCAAACTTCCCTTTCCACACACACTTCCTCCAGCTCTTCCAAGGGGATCCTGAGGCGTTCCCAGGCCAACCAAGAGACATAGTCCTTCCAGCATGTCTTGGGTCCACCCTGGGACATCCTCCTGGTGGGACATGCCTGGAACATCTCTCCAAGGAGGCATCCAGGAGGAGGAGAGGAGGGTGGCTCCTCTCGACGTGGAGGAGCAGCAGCTCTACTCTGAGCTCCTCCTGTGTAACTGAGCTCCTCACCCTGTTGTCTGTATGTTCTTCATATTCCTGACCAGTATTGCAACAGTTTAAAAATGATCCTTATATTGATTGTTCAAGGTTTAGTGTTTGATAGTGTTTGATTTATGGCTTGTTTTATTAATTTATAATAAAACAAGTCATAATTTGTTTTATTATAAATTATGGCTTTCAGTATTCATTTCTAGAAGATAAACAGACTTTAATTATTGCTATTTAAAACAAAATAGTCACATTTCTTCTTCGAAAGTCTGAACTCTGCTCCAAACCACATGCTTTTACTGACAGAGGATTGGTTTAAACACTCTATTAAAAGAAGCCCAAGCTTTTTAATAGAGAACAATTTGAAATCCCTGGATCTCCATCTTGATTAAAACTTGATTAACAGTCCTAGATCAGAATCAGTCTAAAGTCTCTAATCAGAAGAACCCAAACTGCAAAATGAAACCATCAATCCTTCACCCTCCAGCGACACCTGCGCTGGCACCACCGATGCTGTTTCCTAAGAGCAAATGAACAATATAAAGACACGTTTCGATACTAATGTTTGTATTAAACCTTTATTTTTAGCCAAACTGTGTCAAATCACCCTCCTGATGATGTATCTGCATTGGCTAACAACACACTACATATCACCGTGACACAAACCTGGGCCAGTGGATTGATTTGTACTGGGGCATGCTGGGAAATTTATGAGCAGATGATGACAACAGGCAACCAGACGTCACGCACATAAATCAAATAACACCCCGTCGGCCTTTTAAGACATATAAACAACAACAACAACTTCCTTATTTGCCAAACAAGAGATCATGACCTCTCAAAAGCAGATCTTTAACCATAAATTGTAGCCTAACTTCTGAGATCAACCTCACTTCTTCACTTTCAGTCACATTTATAACCATAAATAGGCCACATGCTCTTTTTAACATGAGTGAGTGTTGTCGCTAAAAAGAGAGGAAATTGTGTGAGCATGTTCATTGATTTTTAAACCAGCTGATGGACATGAAAGTGACTTGTGTCAGTAGAATAGGACGACCAGACGTCCTATTCACCCAGGACGGTCCCAGTCTTGAGCCCCGTGTCCCCTTTCCCAGCAGATTTCTCCAAAACTACTTATTTGTCCCAATTTTCTGAAGGAATGTCTGAGGCGTTCCTGTTTTTGACGTCTCTGATGCCCTGTAAAAGAGGCAATGTATTGTCATTTGTTTAGCTCAAATACAGAAAACTACTTGAAAATGACCATGACCATAATAAACCACTGAAGTCCCTCAGATTATGACTGGTACAAGTGAATCAAGATTGGACAATGTCTTTTTCATGATTTTATTTATACCTACTAACCGTCCCAACGCAGGTGTGTCCCAGTTTTTCATTTTGAAGCTCTGGTCACCCCATTACAAAATATATATAGTTCAACATTGAAAACTCACCAAATTTAATTAAACTTGATTATGTTAAATGATTGTAAGTTTTGAAGATGTAAGTTGTAAGTTTTGTGCTGAATAGGCCTGTGTATTTTAAAAAATGATTATTATTTTATGTACAAGAGGAACAAAATTCTAAAATGAGAAAACAAGGAACGTTACAACGATTTTGCCTAAAACTAAAATCACAGTTTCACATTCTGACTTGATATAACCTATAGTTATATATACAGGGTGGTCCAAAAGTCACTGACAGTTGAAAAAAAATCATAACTCTTTTGTTTCTAAATATTTTTATTTTATTTTTTCAGAGCATTTAGAGCTATCCTTCTGACATTAATATGCGCAAATACAGCACTGAGGAACGAACCCTCATTGTACAGTGGTACTTTGAGTCACATGGGTCAAATTCACAAACCAAGCTGTGTTACCGTCAACATTTTAATACCAGAGATTCCCTGAGAGTAAATGCCATTAAAGGAATAATAAGTGTTTTTCAAAGACAGGGGGCAGTATGTGATCTCCACAGACCTGACTAGTCCTGATTTCTTCCTGTGGGGCTGTCTTAAAGAAAAGATGTTTGTGAATAAACCTCAGACAATAAACAACTTAAAACGTAACATTGAGGATCAAATTAGAGCCATAAGCCCGGAAATGTTTTCAAATGTTTCAAAGTGTGTTGGATCAGGCTATTCAGTGTGAAACTGAAAATGGTGGACACTTAAAAAACATTATTTTTTTTTAATTTGGTCATTTTTACTTCCCCTAGTTTAAGTAGTGATAAGTTCAAGTGTAAGTGAACAATTATAACCGTATATATTGCCAAAAATCTCAGACGCTTCAGTTTACCTACTGCTAGAATTATAGGAGCTACTGAAGGTTTAAAAGTGTCAGTGACTTTTGGGCCACCCTGTATTAAATAGATTGAACATGATTATAGTGGCCACTGTTGATTTGTTGAAGAATGGCAGTATTTATTCTTTTAGAATTATAAAAAAAAGACAAGAAAATATACCCATTTATCCCTGTAGGAATGTTCTAAATGTCAGCTAGTAAATAAAAGAGGAAGCCTTTCATTTACACTTATGTTTTTTGCTTTGACATTTTAACAAGTTTAAAAAGTCCGGGGAGACCAGGCGGGCCAGATTTGGTATCGATTCTCACTTGGTCTGTGGACTTAGTGCTTAGTCTGCTGCGTGGCACTCCTCATGCACCCTCCCTGAGCTGCAACTTCACGCTCCCAATGAGAGCGTGAGAGAGTCGCAAAGCATTCTGGGAAGTATAGAAAATCAGTAAATGGATAGGGTCACTGAAGTACACCGGGGGGATGTGTTGTTTTAAGGCTGTGGCTAGTGTCTGGCGCATTCTGATAATTGTATTTCTAGCTTATAAAAATGAGGATACTCTGATCACTTTTGCTGGTTGCTCTGGCAGACTGACACAGGCATATGGTCGTGTGGGTGGTTGGCAGATGCTACTAATCACACAGCCAGCTTTACGTTACACTTGTCTCTGGGGCTAGAGAAATATCTAATTGCATTTTTTTTCTCCCTGACAAAACTTTAAGATCAGATTTGTGTCATTAAAATCAAGATTCTGTTCACTTTGAGCCAATGGTAAATCGTCAGACAGTGGAATTTTTCTACCTTCAAGGCGATCAAAACTCTTTACTTCAAGGACCTAGCCGCCCGTTGACGCTCTCACACACACCAGTGTACGCAGAGGTGGGTTAGGTGTCTTGCCTGAGGACACAATGACAGTGTTCACCCTCGGGAGCTGGGATCGAACCGCCAACCTTCAGATCAGAGAAAGAAGCAACTGAACTCTTGACGCCCATGACCTTGCGCTTAGATGAGCAATTTACAGCTTCCATTTTGAGGGCACATGGAAGTATTAACATTTAAAGTCTGATTAGGTCTTTTAAAGGTCCACTATGGAACTTTTCTGGTGGGATGGTGATGTGATGTTGCTTTTCCTTGGACAATATATGTATGTTTTTTTTAACCTCCTTAAACATTTTGGGTTGTCTTGGCCACAATGCAAATTTTTAGAAGAAGAAGAACAGCATAAAAGAACCAACCATGCAAAAAAGTTCACACACGTACAATTTGACTTAGTGTCCTCGCCTGCTTGTCTCCGTGGAGATAAATAAGTTTAAGTCAAAGCAATAACATCTGCACGAAGATTAGGTGGACCCTCTACCAGAAAAGTTACATAGTGCGGCTTTAATACAAGTACTTTTTAGAGGTCAAAACTATAGACGTTAGCGAGTTATTTTACAGATTATGTGAAGCCAAGGAGACGACAGGAGAGAGCTACTACCAAATAAACCTTTAGTTTCATACCGTTCGTACTGCCATTCCATTTGGGTTAATCATTCAGCCTCACTTGTTTCAAACTGGTGCATTTCTGCGGAAGAGAAAATACGAAAAAGAGAAAAATAGTACAAGCATAAAAACAGCGGGGAGTGTGTCTGACTGTGACCTACGAGTGCAACGGCCTCCTTAGAGACGGGCCTTATGAAAGCCTCAAGGTCACACAAAAGAGAACTATTAAATGTTTTTCAGCCGGGTCCCGGTCCAGCCACGAGAATCAAACATACTGATCATGTTCCTCTGGTTCGCTGCTGTTCCCTGGTGCTGTTCCAGCTCTTCCAGGCACTGACACAGACTGTTTTCGTCTGATGTAATAAGTGTCTGTGGTAGAAGCACGCAACAGTTTTGTGCAGTTTGATTAATACTCGCTGTCGTCAGGGATCATAACAGCAAATGGATATTCACATAAAAGGGTCAGATCGGTGCAGCTGCAGGGTTTGTGCAAGCGCCGCTATTTCATCATATTCATGTCTCAGTATTTCAATTGAGAAAATGGACTCGGTGACTAATGAGCACAATGAGAATGAGCGCACTTGTGGAGGTCAATGCATGTGATGGTTTCAAGTTAGGGGTACTATCATGGCTAACCCGCTAGCCGCCGTATTCCGGATAGGAAGTGAGCATGAGCACGCTTCCGGCTCCATCGACTCCAATTCCCGTTTCCGTAACTGCTGTTGTCAAGCTCATAATTTTGGTCTTAAAATGTTACCTCTCAACATGGTCCTGGTGTTTTTATTTCGCTACTGTGTCCGTAAATCAAGATATGAACGTTAATAACAGACAAATCAGGCGCCATCGTTCATTGGAGGTCACGTTAGCAACAGGTTTGATTGACAGCGTTGCTAGGCTAAGGGGCATTACCTTCAACAGCCTTGTCTAGTGCATATACCTTTGCTGGTGAAGGGTAAACCACACGCTTGTCTCCATGTTATTGCTTTGCCTGGAGTGTTCCACAATACGGCATTAAACTGATTGATCTCTAGGCCAAGTTACAGGTCAGATCTGTGGAGAGCAAGTGAATTGTAATGCATGTTTTCCCGAGATATGATTTTGAACAACAGAACACTTGTAACTGAATGAATGAAAGATAAGTTTAATGCCATACTGTGTAACATTCCACCATCTTAACATGTTTTTTGGCAGGTTCGATAGTTTTTTCTTTAGCTCAGTGTGAACAAAAGTGATTATTGTGTTTGTTGTCTTGTCGGCACGGTGACGTGAACTGTCTCTTTTAACCCCGAGTGTTTTTACAGAACCTTATCTCTCACCCCCCTCTCTCTCATCTCTCTTTCTCTCTCTCTTTTCATCCCCTTCTCTGTCACCTTTGCTCTTCCCCTGTCTCTCTGTCTGACACCTCGCTCTCCTCTCTCACCCTTTCTCTCTCATTACTCATCTCTCTCTCCCCCTCTCTCCCCCTCCTTCTTCTCACTTCTCACCCCTTTCATCCCCCCCTAGTTTATTGCCTCTCTCCTTATCTCTCGCTTAATCCCCTTCTCTCTCACTCTCTCCATCTCTGTCTCACTGTCTCTGCTGCCCTGTCTACCCCCCAATCTTCTTTCTCTCCTCTCTTCTCTCTCTTTACTCTTCTCTCTCTCACCTTCTGTACCTCTACTTTGCTCTCTCTGCTCCCTCCTTTCTCACTTCTCTCTCCCCCTCTCCCTTACTGTCTCCCTCGCTCTTTAAATCCCCCAAACTCTACCCCCGTCAACTCTCACCCTCTCCTCCCTTGCTACCCTGTCTCTATTCTCTCTTCTCCATCTCTCCAACCCAATCTCTCTCTCTCTTTCTATCTCTCTCTCCCCTCTTTTCTCTCTCCCTCCTCCCCCTCTCTCACCTCCCTTCTTCTGCCCTTTTCACACAGTTTCTCTTCTCCCTCGCTTCCCTCCCTCCTCGATCTCACATGTCTTTATACCCCCATCTTTTTATTTTCTCTCCCTCCTCTCCCTCTCTCTTCCTCTACCCTTTTCTACCCTTTTCTCCCCCTCTCCATTCAGCTACATTCCCTCTTTCTCTCTCTGCCCCCTCCCTTCTCTCACTCTCTCTTCAACCACTATCCCCCCTCCCTCTTTCTCTCCCTCTCTCTGCCTTCTAATCGCCCTCCTCCCCTGTTTCTCTTCTCCCTCTCTCCTCCCCCTCTCCTCTCTCTTTCTCTTTCTCTCTCTCCCCCTCCCATCTCTCTCTCTCCATTCAACCACAATCCCTCCCTTTCCCCCTCCCTCTGCCTCTTAAGCTCCCGCTTCACCCACCCTGTCTCTGTCATATCTTGCTTTCTCTCCCTTTCTCTCCACTCCCCCCTCTCTCTTAGAGTCTCCATTCTGTATCTCTTTCTCTCTCTCTCTCTCTCTCTCTCTCTCTCTCTCAGCCTCCCTCCTCTCTCTCTTTCTCTCTCTCCATCCTCTCTTTCTCTCTCCTTTCTAGCTCTCTCTTTCTGCCCCTCCCTACTCGCTTTCATGCTCCTTTCTCTCCTTTCTCTCTCCTCCCCTTCTTCTTCTCTCTTTCACTCTCCTTTCTATTTCCCTCTTTCTCCTCCTCCCTCCTCTCTCCCGCTCCCTCCTCTCTATTTCATTCTCCTTTCTGTCTCCCTCTCTCACTCCTCCCCTCCCTGCTCTCTCTTTCATGCTCCTTTCTCTCAATCTCTCTCTCTCCTCTCTCCCTCCCTCCTCTCTCTCTCTTTCTTTCTCCTTTCTCTCTCCCCCTCCCCCCCTCCTCTTTCCTCTTTCTCCCCTCCCTCTCTCCTCCTCTCCCCCCTCTCTCTTTTCTCTCTCCTTTCTCTCCCCCCTCTCCTCCTCTCTCCCGTTTATCTCATAGACTCTCTTTCTCTCTCTCCTTTCTCTCTTTCCTTCCCTCTCTCCTGCTCTCCTGTTTATCTCATAGCCTCTCTTTCTCTCTCTCCCTCTCTCTCTTCCTTTCTCCTCTGTTTATCTCATAGACTCTCTCTCTTTCGCTCTGTCCCCCCCTCTCCTCCTCTCTCCCCTGTTTATCTCATAGCCTCTCTTTCTCTCTCCTTTCTCTCTCTCTCCTCCTCTCCCCCTGTTCATGTCATAGACTCTCTTTCACTCCTTTCTCTCCTCTCTCCTCCTCTTTCCCCTGTTCATGTCATAGTCTCTCTCTCTCTCTCCCACTCTCCTCTCTCCCCCTGTTCATGTCATAGACTCTCTTTCTTTCTCTCCCTCTCTCCTCCTCTCTCCCCTGTTCATGTCATAGACTCTCTCTCCCTCTGTCTTCCTCTACCTCTGTTTATCTCGTAGACTCTCTTTCTCTCTCCTTTCTCTCTCTTTCGCTCCCTCTCTCGTCCTCTCAACTCTGCTTATCTCATAGACTCTCATAGACCCTCTCTCCTCCTCTTTCTCTGTTCATGTCACAGACTCTCTTTCTCTCCCTCTCTCTCTGCCTCTCCTCCTCTCTCTCTGTTCATGTCACAGACTCTCTTTCTCTCTTTCTCTCTCCTCCTCTCTCTCTGTTTATCTCGTAGACTCTCTTTCTCTCCCTCTCTCCTCCTCTCTCCTCCTCTGTCTCTCTGTTTATCTCATAGACTCTCTTTCTCTTGTTCTCTCTCCTCCTCTCTCCCCCTCTCTCTCTGTTTATCTCGTAGACTCTCTTTCTCTCCCTCTCTCCTCCTCTCTCCTCTCTCTCCGTTTATCTCGTAGACTCTCTCCTCCTCTCTCCTCTCTCTCTCTCTTTATATCTCGTAGACTCTCTTTCTCTCCCTCTCTCTCTCTCTCCTCCTCCTCTCTCTCCTCTCTCTCGTTTATTGGTAGACTCTCTTTCTCTCCTCCTCCTCTCCCTCCTCTCTCTCGTTTATCTGTTACACTCTCTTTCTCTCCCTCTCTCCTCCTCTCTCTCCGTTTATCTCATAGACTCTCTTGTGGGTCATTTAAACACTAAACAGCCGCTGACAGACCCTCACGCCGCGGCCTCAGAAGGTCGTTCAAACAGGAGTGACCTTGACCTGTGCACAGGCCACAGCACATAACTGTCTAATCTGTGCAGAGACCAGGCAGCTGCAGGACAACAAGAGCCAGCCTGGGTACGAGTAAATGTACTCACATACACCGGGAAACAGAGATTTACATACATATTTAAAGGGGTTTGTTTGTTTTAAGTTGATAATCTTACTCCCTGGGACAAGAGTAGGTGCAATTTTTTACTCCCCAGAAAGATCATTTCATGTTCTGTGTTTTTAATGCACCACACTTTAACGCACTTTGACATCACTTGCCCCCCACACAAATAGTATTAGCTTGAGTATAGGGCAGAAATGACGTGGGGAAGATTATCCAATTATTCATTCAAAGAAAAAGGAAGAGGGAAAAGGGGGAAAAACAAAAAAAAGGGAGAAAAAAAGGAAAGGAAAGGAAAGAGGATGAAGATTCAACCCTGAAACTGAATGTCAAAACTAGCTTTAACTTCATAACTAAACTCACTCATTCATTTTTCCTGCTCAGTAATAAAACATTAGCACATTTTCTTGTTCGTTTCCTGTTATGTTTTGTACTGTTCTGTTAAAAAAGATAATTCGGCTTGAAATGAGAAAGTATCAAAAACAGAAATAGTTAAATATACAGTCAACCAAACTTTATTCATAGAGCTCTTTATAACACTCAAGGTGACCAAAGTGCTTTCCGACAAAACCAACATTCACATAAAACATAAAAACAGATGTACAAAGTGTCACTGCATTACTAAGTGTTAAAAGTCAGTGTGAATAAATACGGCCAAAGTCTGTGATAGTGGCAAATCGGGGGCCAAAGTCTGGGGCCAGCGACAGAGAAAAGCTCGATGGACCCCGGTGTTTGAGTCTGGCTCCGGGGAGAGTCTGAAGTGAATCAATCTATCTGCTTCATCTGCTTTCTAAACACATTCTCTTATGAACTGCAAATCTTCAAATCAGTGACACAGAAACAAATGGACTCAAAGTGGGACTGTAATGGAGTAGAATGCACATGTCAGAGCTCTGTCTCAGTCTGAGTGATGGCATAATTCACTCTTTGGAGCAGGTTACAGTTTATTTGGAGCTTTCAGGGCCGATATGGAGCCGTCACATTCAGACAGGTGAAGACGTGCGCACTGGGAGGCACTCTGCTACTGGCAACTTGTTCTTCTTTTTCTTTCGGCTTTTCCCCATGTTCGCTACAGGGCTGGGCGATGTGGTTGGGATTTCATTCCTGTGACAATCTGGTTTTATTTTTGGTAGAATCCCATATTGTGATTCCCTAATTTTTTTTGTTTAAAGGTCCTACATTACACAAAATTAACTCTTCTGAGCTTTAAGCCGTGTTAGACTCTTGTTACCTCCTCAAAAACAGACCTGGAGTTCTGTTTTGTTTCATTCACACATGTTTGAGTAACACTTTATTATTAGTCTGTCAACGTCTCCAAAGCTCAAAATGCTCTGTTCCACCTTGTGATGTCATGAAGTGGTACTTTTCATGTTAACAGCTACATTTTACCTTTAGTTCAGTAGAGTTTGGCAATTCTAGGGCTGAAATTATCCAAATGACTCTAGTGAAAGTGCCTGGAGTTTAAAAACACAGTGGAGCACCTCCTGCATCACCACATGACATCACAAGGTGGAACAGAGTGTTTCTGTTTGAGAGAAAAACTCATCTTACCTCTCGTCATAAGAACAGTTTCTTCCCCTCTGCTGAACACTTTATAAAACCTGCACTAAACTTTTGTACTTATTCAGTGTTATATGTTGCACTTCATCACCAAAGTAAGTTCCTAGTTTGTGAGCTGTCTTCACTGACAATGGCAATAAAAGTCTTCTGATTCTTCTGATTCTGATTCTTAAATGTGCAGGTTTGTGTGTTAAACGTGTGTGAATGAAACAAAACACAACTCCATGTTTGTGATGAGGAAACAACATTATAACATAATCAGAAAAAAAGCATAATATGAGCTCTTTAATGCAGCTATATGCTCCAAAACAGACTTTCCACCACCCAGTCCTCCTCCTGACCAGCCTCCATCGTGCTCTGAGTGACAGCTGGGTTTAACCAATCATAATGAAGAGTATTTTTTCATAAACAGCAGATAGATAAAACATGAATTGCGATAACATAATTGCGATCTGGCTCTAAGAAAATGATTATATGAAGTTTTTGGCATATCGCTCACCCTCTACTAGTCACTACAGCAAACCATTTCCCCCTATTAGATAACAGATTGTAGATAAGATGCCCTTCTGGGTTTGGAGTTGGATGGATAGCTGCAGCCTTGGCAGTTAATGCTTGGACGGTGGGTGGAAGTGTCTTGCTTAAGGACGCAATGATAAAGCTTGGTCCAAGTGGGAATGGAACCTCTGACATTCAGGCTGGTGGGCGAGTACTCTCCCATTGTCTTGGCCAATGAGACATTTGAGAATCCAAAAGCAGGAGTGTATTGGAGCAGAGTGTCGGAGCAGCAGAGCCCGGTGGACAGCGCGCGTGTTGGCACAAAGCCGCGCGCCAGCCACACGTGCTAATTGAATGTAAAAGCGCGCGTCAGGCCGGTCCTCCGAGGCAGCGCAGGTGAAGTGTGTTGTAATGTGTTTGATATGAGGAGGGCGCGTGGAGGGGCGGGGGTAATTGGGAAATCTCGTTGAATTACTACACAGGAGCGTTCACCCTTGAGGAATCTCAGGTCGTCCTTGTGCGCACGGCTGTACCCATCACACCAGCAGCCCCCTCCTCTCTTCCTCTCTCTCTCCTCCTCCCGTGTGCGCCGTACCCGCGCTGTCTCCTCCTCCTCCTGCCCACACTCGCTCCATCCTCCACCGGTGCAGCTTGGATCACAGAGCAGTTAGCGCAGAATCACGCGTGGAAAAGTGGACAAGTGTAGCGCGCCGTGTTGAATGGGAATTATGCCGCTCTTTCCCATCACTGCGGCTCTTTTTGGGAAGTAAAAGCCAATTCTGCTGCTCCTGCCGCGGCTCCGCTCTGCGTCTGTAGCCCGTTTGGAGGGCTTTCCCCCCCTCCCGCTGTAATATTTATGACAAACACTCGCAAATTATTCTGGTCACGTTTTTGGCTGACAGCCGGCTGTCCTGGAGAGCGCTGGAGTGGATCTGCCTCCAGTGCACGGGAGATAGCGCAGCGCATTGACACCTGCAGTAGGATGTAAAGGGAATTCCCACTCAGCAAACTGGTAAGTTCAACATACGGGACGCTTCTTTTCATATAGCAACAATTTGGACACGCACAGGTGATCCCGTTACGCGCGCGGGAAGTGGGGGGGTCAGCAGCGGCCAGGCGCACTGCTAAACGGGACCTGCGCTTAGAATGAAAGGGTAAGTCGACTGGAGAGAGGGGGTAAACCAAAGAAAAACAGTATATTGGCACAGCACCAGCGTCCCGAATCAGCCTTGGTCGACCCACAAGTCCTAAATGAAAGAAACCCTGTTGTCCTGTTGTGCGTGTGTCTTTCTTTATTTTTGTGCAGTGAACCAACCAAACAGCATCTTGGAACTAAAACGAGGCTTGCAGATATAAATTATGGCGCGTGTCTTATAATTCAGGGTCCCTCTGGTTCCCTCTGGTTGTTGATGCTTCAGTCACATGGATGCGCCACGCTCATCCTTGCTCATTTTAAAAGCAGCTCGTGTTGGGGTCACGTATGCGCTGTTCAGTAAGATAACACACAGATCGATCATGTCTGTGCGTCTAATGGAGGGTTTATGGGTTGGGATATTTCTGGATGATGTTGTTGGTTCTGGGTTGATTGGTTTAGTGGAGCCTGTTCTTCACAGTGCAGTGCGGAGCCGAGTGCGTAAAAGGAGCTCTATGAAGTTACAAGGAGTCTCCAGCATGTTTGAAGTGCCACACGTGATCCCTGCTCCTGTCATGTTACTCTGCTGCAGTTATGAACAAGTGGAATGAAAAAAGACATGTTTTTAGGGACAGTCATGATTGCAAAAATAAAAAAGTTAACCTATGTGTAAGCTGTAGCATCCACTCCTAGGAGATTGTTTTTATATGTAAACATTTTTGTCAACCAGTTCCAATATAAAAGAGAAAGTGGAATGTTTGCAGTCGCAGGTTTTCTTAGCAGTACATCTAGTATTTTTTTTTATACATTATTTCAGATTCAGAGTGGATCACTGTTCTTATCCCGGCAGGACTTCATTGCACCAACAGTATTCACCAGTGTCACAAGGGTCCTCCACCTGCTTGTGTCCATGGAGTTCTTATTGCTTTGCCTGAAATGTTCCACGTTATGGCATTATACTTACATACTGGTAGTTTGCATGTGCAGGATTCAATTTTATTTTCGCTCAAAAATACATTAAAAAATAGGCATTTTTACTGTGATTGGGCTCAGCTGTTAACAGATCAGAGTTTTCGCCTGCTTGTCTCCATGGAGATAGATAAGTTTAATGCCATACTGTGGAGCATTACATTTAAAGGGCCCAAATGAGGCTATTTTTGGGGCGACAGTGGCTCAGTGGTTAGAGCTTTGGCTCCTCAACCCGAAGTTCAGCGGATTGAGAGCATGAAAGTGGTGTGTGCGTGAATGATTGGTGGTGGTGTCATTATTATCATTATTTTCTGATTTATGTCATAATGTAGTTTCCTCCTCACAAACACACACTGGAGTGGCGTTTTGTTTCATTCACTCATGTTTAACACACAAACCCTGCATATTTAGTTCTTCTCTCAAACAGAAAACACTCTGTTCCACCTTGTGATGTCATGTGGTGATACAGGAGGTGCTCCGCTGTGTTTTTAAACTCCACACACCTTCACTAGAATCATTTGGATAATTTAAGACCTGGGATTGTCACTCTTTACTAAACACAAGGTAAGAGATAGCTGTTAACTTGAAGACTACCACTTTGTGACATCATAAGGTGGAACGGAGCCTTTTGGGGCTGTGGAGATGTAGACAGACAAAAAGTGTTACTCAAACATGTGTGAATGAAACAAAACACAGCTCCAGGTCTGTTTTGAGGAGGTAACAACATTATAACATGACCTAAAGCTCACAAGAGTCAATTTTGTGTAATACAGGACCTTTAAAATAGTGAATCTAAACTTCCGTCCGTGTGAGATGTGATGGTCGTCATGTTGAGATCGGTGAGCCATAACGCAAAATGCACTGTGGTCGTTTATTGACCGAGGCTTATGTGACAATTGTGACAATTGAGGAAAAGTCACTATTGAACAAAATGGCATATTGTTGTTTTTTTGTGGCTTTTCACACATCTAATACAGCATTTATGAATTTATATTTTGAATGTCAGCCGTGTGCAACGCTATAACTCCTTCGTTCATGTGCGTACAGTCAGAGTTCTGGACTAAAGCGGGTCCTTGGTGTCCGGGGTAAGCACACAGCCTCAGGAACAGCAATGTTTATTTTATGAAAGTGCACCAAAATATACTGTCTCCAATGTGCGAGATGGTCCCAGCGCAATAATAGAAAAAGTGGGAGAGGAGGGAAATGGAATACGATAAAGTGGAGCTCCTGTTATTATGAATACCACAAAACACAGGTGGATAAATATTGGACATGAGTTAATTGAATCATATAAGTGGTATAAGTGGGCCTGTTTCTCAGATAGGCACTGGCTCCAGCTGAACAGAGAGAATTACAGAATGCAGTTTTTCAGTCTTATCCTCTGCAATAATAGTGCTCTAACTATTCTGTGTCAGCCCCAGGTCTAAGTAAATGAAGACAGCTGCATCAGGGAGGGCATCTGGCATAAAATGTATGTAAAACCAATCCGCAAAACAATGCAAACTATGAGATCTAAGGTCTGTGACACTGGCGCTCTATTCTTATCTATGTTATAATGTACCTGGAGTTGTGTTTTATTTCATTCCCACATGTTTAACACACAAAACCTGCATATTTAGGCTCAAAACTGAAAAACACTCTGTTCCCACCTTGTGATGTCATGTGGTGATACAGGAAGTGCTCCATTATGTTTTTAAACTCCATACACCTTCACGAGAATCACTTCAGCCCTGGGATTTCCAATCTGTACTGAACTAAAGGTAAAATGTAGCTGTTAACTTTATCACTTCATAACATCACAAGGTGAAACAGAGCAGATGGAGGAAAATAAAACAAAACACAACTCCAGGTATGTTTTTGAGGAGATAACAACATTATAACAAGGCTTAAAGCTCAATTTAGGACCTTTAAGGACATCTTGATTTTTGTCACCATAAACACTGTTTAATCTAAATATTAGGCTAAAGATGCACTATGTAACTTTTACAGCTCAGATCTGCGGAGAGAGAAGCCCATTCAGAATAGGCTCCCCGCTCCAGTAGGTGGTGAGCACTCCACTAGAAAAGTTGCATGATGCCCTTTATTTTCACAAGCAACATGGGTTGGACACAGAAAGTTGTTTTATGTTATAGTTAAATAATAAATAACTTACGTTTGGAGTTTATATATTTTCACTGTGCAGAATTTGTATGCTACGATAAGGTGCATTGGACTGGATCAGCAAACAGCTTCAAATGAACTTGGTATAATGGGACTTGAACCACTTAGCCTCCCGTTATTGTACACACCACCTAAGCCGGAGTCTTGATAACTTGTTGTGATGTTGCTCTCATTAGACTGGAACCCCGGCCTGCCCCTCTGCGGTGGAGGGTGCTTGTTACTCATCACTGACACTAGAGAAAATGAAATTATTGCTAGAGTCATTTTGCCTGAGCGTTCAAGCTGCTGTACATGTGTTATAGTGTCATTCATTAAACTGCGCTACCAGCCAGATGTCACAGGAGCCCACATTTCAACCATATTAAAATGCATTCAATCAAATCACTCCCTACCATTATATATTTGACTTTATAGGTAAATCGACTGAAGTGAATACCAGCTGCCCTACCAGATCTAACGCTAGCCATCCTTAGAAGAACCGAAAAAATAAGTATGCATTATGTAGGCATCTGAATCCTGTATTGTTTCTAAAAGAAGTAGAGTTAATAGTAAGTTGCCTGAGCAGAAGGGAGACGGGATATGTTTCCAGACCCACAAATTTTTGTTAAGTTTTGTCAAAGTGTGTAGTTTAGCCTGGATAGTTGGTACCACAAAAGTAGGTCTAAAGGTGGAAAAAAAACGTGTTACCTGGCCAGTCAGAACTAGACGCTTTGATAAACTGTACAAAGACGAGCAGATCTGGAGCTGTATCCTGTCTCGTTTATTTCAGAGGGAGTGATTGACAGGCGGATTAACCAATCAGCAACAACAACAAAAAAAAAAAAAACTCATATTCATCTCAGGTAAAAGAAGTTATATATATTATAGTCTTCTGCATTTGAGAAACAGGTGATAGAGAAGTTAGCGACTGTGGTTGGACCATCTCAAGTTACGATGGAGCATTGTCACCCTTTATTTTCTGGTTCAAGGCCCTTCTGGATTTATCACAATGTAGAAGCAACTGGCTGGTCTGGCAAGGGGAAAACTTCTCCCATATTTGATTCTTTACTGGGTCTATGCTGTTTGCCCATAGCGATTTCAATGTTTTTTTCCTAATACAACTTTTGCCATACTACTGATTTTGTAAAATTTGCATCCTGTGTCCCGAAACACACGTCAGACAGCACGTTTTTTTTTCCCTCATAAGCCGCCATGTTTGTTTTGACACAAACGTACCATGCATTTCTCTGATTGTTTAATACAGCTATTAAGAAAATACCTGTTTCTGGACTATACGTCTTTTAAGTGTCTTGGTCTAATGTCCAGTCCACATACTCTGAGCTAGTGGGCTGATAGCATCTGCGCTCATATTATGCTAATTAATGACGACAGTGGTATATGGCCCCTAAACAACATTTCTCTTGGTCACATGTTTCTAAGCAGCTTAATTGATCTCCGTTAATGGGACATCCTACAAACCAGAGCATGGTCCATTCCCCTCCACTGCTATGTACTATCAAAGACAGGCCTAGCTAGTTCTTCATTCCCTCTCCTAATATAGTCATTCGCTGTGGTTCCTGGAAGTGGGCGCGGAACATTAAGAGGTGAAGCAGATCTGCGAGGGAGATAGAGGAGATGATTGTAAAAATGAAAGGCACAAGTGGAGCACAGGGAGGAGCGGAGATGGAACATAAATCAGTGTGAGGGCAGAGAGCAGTGAGCACGTCCAAGCGAACCATCAGGCGAGAGACCAACGCAATCCAATACAAGCCCTCTCAGACCGGCACCATCCACTGATCCCACTGTGAAGAGGGTGAGTTACAGGTCCTATAGTGCACAAAATGGATTCTCCTGAGCTTTAAGCCATGTTAGGATGCTATTACCTCCTCAAAAACAGACCTGGAGTTGTGTTTTGTTTCATTCACACATGTTTGAGCAGTCCTTATTATTTTTCTGTCTACATCTCCATAGCTCAAGATGCTCTGTTCCACCTTGTGATGTCATGAAGTGGTAATTTTCAAGTTGACATCTACTTTTTACCTTTTGTTCACTAGAGATTGGAAATTCCAGGGCTGAAATGATCCAAATGATTCTAGTGAAGGTGTATGGAGTACTTCCTGTATTATCACATGACATCACAAGGTGGAACAGAGTGTTTTCTGTTTGAGAGAAGAACTAAATATGTAGGGTTTGTGTGTTAAACATGTGTGAGTGAAATAAAACACAACTCCAGATATGTTTGTGATGAGGAAACAACATTATAACATAGATCAGAAAATAGAGTAACATGGGCCCTTTAAGAAACATGTAATGTAACATACATAAATTATTCTTTTCAATAAAAATTGATCTAAAAAAGTTTACCAATAGAAATAGATCCACTGGCTTCCTGTACAAAACTGCAGCCCTCATAGTGAAATTTTATTGTAAAAGCAGCAGATTTTTTTCAGATATTTATTGCTGAAAAATGGCTATGTGACATTTTTGAACTCTACATGCATGAACTGCTGAAGTCTGAATCGTTTGAATAATTGCAGGAAAGTATCGAGAAGTGGGCGGAGGTAGGAGGTAGGTGAAAAACAGACCTAAAATGAAGGACAATGCAGGAGAACTCAAACATGCGTCTTCTCTGCACTTTCTGTTCGTGGTTCAGGCTGTATCGACCAAAGAAATTCTTGGTTGAATAAGGCAGATCAAAACTGTCAAACGACTCCAAAAACTCCAGCTAACTCCTAACTTCTCTCTGCTGTGATCCTTCTATCTAAATAAGACTATTGCTCGACAAATTCAAAAAAATGGTTGACCAATTAAAGACGGTGTATCTTATTTTTACTGTCTTAAAAACAGAACGACTTAGTTTTAAACGGTTTGCAGAGGTCCAAAGTTATTTCTCACTTACCTTATGCATTCCGAGCACCTTAATTATTCATTACGATGCGTTTATAAGCACTTTTCCAAACTCCCAGAGACTCCCGGTTTTGTTGTGACAGTGAAGCTAACAACAACTAGCATGCTAACCACGTCCTTCTTTATTCTTGCAGACAGTACGCAGCAGACTTAGTTTGACCTATATATTTGTACTGGGCAAGACACATTTTGCTCAGATACATGGGAGAAAAACTGGTTCCTTTAATTGGCTCTGTGCACAGTAGCACGTTAGCTAGCTCGCTGTGTCCTAAAGCTAACAGTCACTTTCATTAAATAAAAGGCCACCCATTTATTTTTATACTTAGAATACTTTTGCCGCCTTGTTTTAAAATGTATTATGCTTCAAAATGAGCCAACATCTCTCTTTCTAAATACAAAAGTGTCCTCCGGTAAAGTACTCATTTATTTGTATAGTTTTTGTTGTCAATGTTCACTGCCTGATCTTTAAATATTATTAATTTTAGCATGAAATGGCAAAAACCTCATAGGGATACAATTACACAGGAAGTAGTGACGCTAACAGTGAAGCTGCCGAGAGCTGTGCCTATTGACTGAAAGACAAAATGACTACAGCTCTTCTCATGCTGGTTCTGGTTCTCGCTTGCTCCCCTCTGCTTGTATTGGTTTATGTTGGTTCCCTGCTTCTCTTCTCCTTTACCGGGGCCTCTGTCAGTGATTATGGGAGGATGCTACAGATGCCTGCAGTCATGCTCTCCCCACTCGGCCAATAACGTCCTGTCTACTGGAGATAAATGGCATTAATTCAGCTGTAATTGCCTTCTACAGTGGAATAGCTTAATCATTTTAACCTGCCGCGCTCCTTCAATGACAGTTAATGTTTTCTACTCTTGAGCTCTCATTCAGACAGCGACTTCACTTATCCAAACACTTGACCTTTGAACTTTTGTGTTCTGGGCATGAGATTTGAGTTAATTATTGGTTAAGTGGATCAAGGTTGTTAAGGGACTGATTATACTGCTTAATCTCACAAAATAGTCCCCAGTCCTTTCTCAGTATTTTACAGAGAATTATTTGTGATGTACTGACTGAAAATTAATTTATCGTAAATTGACCCTCTCTAGGTGACTGGAGTGGAGACGTTCAAGTATCTCAGGGTCTTGTTCATGAGTGAAGGAAGGATGGAGCGTGACATTGACAGGCGGATCTGTTGTGGTAAAGTAGGAGCTGAGTCGAAAGGCAAAGCTCTTGATTTACCGTCAGTCGACGCTCCCTATGGCCATGAGCTTTGAGTAAAGACCGAAAAATACAAGTGGTTGAAATGAGTTTCCTCCTGGGTCCTCCCTTAGAGAGGAAGAATTCAGTCACACGGGAGGAGCTTGGGGTAGAGCCATTGCTCCTCCATGTTGAGAGGAACCAGCTGTGGTGGCTTGGGCATCTGACCGGCTGCCTCCTGGACGCCCTCCCTGGGGAGAAGTTCCACTGGGAAGAGGCCTTGAGGAAGAACTAGAACACACTGGAGGGACTATGTCTCTCGTCTGCTGGCCTGGGGAATGCCATGGGGTCCCAACGGAGGAGCCGGAGGAAGTGTCTGGGGTGAGGGGAGTCTGGGAGTCCCTGCTTTGACCCCATGACCTGGGCCCGGATAAGTGGAAGAAAAATGGATAGATGGAGATTTGACTCGTAATGTCTCAATAATAAACTTTACTTATACTGGTACTGGCTTGGGATTCTTGAGAACTTTTTTTAGGTTAAGGCATAATTTATTTGTCAAAGGAATAGGGCTTGATACTCAATACCACTTCGGATACCACAATGAAAATAAAAAAAACACTCTTTCATTTATATTACCATGTGATCTTACAGCTCTGGGACAGTTATCCGTCTGCTGTTTCCTGTGAATCTTAGTTAATCTGTTTTGTCTGCTATCGACCTATGACCGCTTCACTGTTTCATTCACTTTTTGCTGGTTGAATCGACACACTTTTGTTGAAGTCCCCGCGAGGCCACTGCTGTTGATTCTGGGCTGTACAAAAATAAATTGAAATTGATAGGACGCCCCACTCGAAAATCAAAGCAAGCACTGCCACCAGCCCCCATGCAAACGTCAATGTCCTATATGTCACTGGGATTAGCAGTGAAAGAAGCGAGTGTGTTCCTTCTTAAAATTCACTGAAGACGTTGTGTTGTTATCAAGATGAATGTTCAAAAATGTCGGTACCTGAACGAGCCTGGATGGACTGTGGACTTAGACTTGATTAAATCTTTACTTTCATTTGTACGCTGTTCATTTGCATAAGAAAATATTATCCCCTGTCATCCCATTAGAAAGACTTACATTTGACTATTTTACGTGTTATAGGAGCCCTGTGTAACTTTCCCAGTGGGCGTTGGCAGTCCGCTATATTGTCGTCTCCATGGATACGTTTGATTTGCCTTTATGTTTCACAGTATAGCATTAACCTCGTGTTTGTTGCATTCATTCAACTACAAATGTTTTATTGCTCACAAACTACCTGTGGGGTGTCTCTCCACAAACCTGACTCGTAACTTGGCCGGTGTGTTTCGGGAGAGATGTTAATGTCACAGTATGGAACATTCCAGGGAAAGCAATAACAATAAGGTTGTCAAAAGTAGTGAAAATCAGATACTAATCATTAAACTAGTATCGAAAGTAGATACTCAGTTGAGCAAGTAAAAAAAAAAAGTCACATTCACGGGACAGATATAAAAGAAAGTACTATTATTTAATGTTGAAAATCAAATTCTATTATCTAGAGTTTTAAATTATCATTGTGGTTTCAGAATCAGTAGCGAGTATCGAGTCTATTCCTTAGTTCAAAATTTTAGTATCGTGACAACACTCGTAGACGACCTTGCACCAAAAAGACAAAAAATGAAAGAAAGTTATATATTGTACCTAAAAAATTGAAATTTGCAAATGTTTGCTCCAACAATCAGGCCCGCATAATAAATTTTTTATACAATCCCCGAAATAATTAGATTCACCTAATTACGTATCAGCTCAGTGCCTCCGAGTCAAAGATGAAACGTGTACATTTGCATATCCAATTATGCGACCAAACTTCCAATCCAAAGAGTTTTTCATGGAGCCGTGACCTGCGCTGGCGGGTCAAGTGTCTCTCAGAAAGCCGGGGAGAGGAGAGCTGGCGTTATATATCAGTGAAGCAGCTGTCTGTGTGATACTCAAAGGCCAACGCTCAAATGGCCAGCAACACTCAGCTCTTTATCCCCACCCGCTCCTTCACTCTGCCATTTCAGCCTTGTTCAGAAACATCAACTCCTGCTGATCGCCGACACATGCTTCTTCTAATCACAGCCAATCACTTCGAGAGCACCTGAAGCATTGTGGGAGTCAAATGAATGAGCGAAATACAATGTAACGTTATTTTTATTGTGTTAACGAAATTATCGCTAATCATTGCCATTCTTCCCCATCTTTAAAAAGGACTCCATGTTCAAGACACGCCGCCGTTTCGTTTCGATGGTTTGATTTTGACTTGTTTTTAAAGATTGGCGTTCTGATTAGAGTTCATTGGCGGAGCGACGCGCCAGAGAAAGGGACGTCAATTTCACTTTAAAAGACTTGGATTTAAAACAAGTTGTACAAGCAGTAAGGATTGGGCAAGTTTAGACGGGTTTTCACAAATTTCTGCCTGGTTGGTTTCAATATTTTTCTCTCTAATTTCAAGAATCAAGTAAATCTTTGTTTTAAGTTTTTGTTTTTTAAAGTACATTTTTTTCCAGTCACAAATCAATCTTGAATGGTCTCAGGTGGTTGTCGTATAAACGTAAAGTTGGCAGTTCAACTCTGTGTTGTCTGTGCAACTAACACTTGACCCACCTAGTTTGGCGAATGGTGTATTAAGGAATGGTGGGAATTTTAATCGATCGATATGGGTTTTTCATGGTCGATGCTGCTACCGATTATTCAGAATCCAGCTCAACCAATGACCGATAAACTCTATTTGGGCTGATATATAGGCAGATTTTGATTATTTCCCCAAAATTATGTCATTTTAATTTACCACATACTCCCCCCAAGCCCCCTTTTACCACAAACCTATAAGAGTGTGGAGTGGCATTTTTTGTGCAACTATATCTTTGTACAAAAGTGTTAATATAAAGTTTTGTGTGTACTTTTTGGCAGATCGGCCTATGCTGGAGATATGCTAATGCTAAAAAGTCAAAACCTCTGACCTATATATATTGGCCAACCGACATATGTATCTCTCATAGTCTATCTCTCAGGGGAATGGAAAAGCAGTTGGTGAAGACTGGCAGCCACAACGGTATAAAATAAGTAAAAAAGTTAAATATTTTGAGAAGAAATAGCAGTTTCTTTAAGTCCCTTTTACTCACACTGTTTAATATATTAGTTTTAACATTTCTATAGTATGTGACCAGCTTTATGAATCCAACAACTTTCCGAATGACACAGTTCTCTCATTGTCTATTCAGTTTAATTTTAAAATGACTTCAGCTGTCCGAAATGCTTCACATAAAAGTCACAAAAAGCAAATATACAGATAGCAGGATATATAGGAAAAGAACAATAAAACACCAAGATATCCTCTCCAGCTAGTGTTAAAATGCCAGGGAGAAGAGGTGGGTTTTCAGTCTAGTCTTAAAACTGTGTTAAGACTGAGAGGATCTGACAGGCAGAGGGCGCTGTTCCATAGTCTGGGCGATGTGCCAGAAAAGACTTTGTCACTTCTGGTCTTTTTTTATATAGAGCACTTTGGCTTATACTGTATGTGTGCTTTATAAAGTTGTATTGATGGGTTTGATATTGAAACAGATAAAAAAACATTCTACATTTAAGTGAACTTGCAGATTTAAAGGGCCCATATTACACTATTTTCTGATATATGTTTTAGTGTTGTTTTCCTCATCACAAAACAGACCTGGAGTTGTGTTTTATTTCATTCCCCATATATTTAACAGAGAAACCCTCCATATTTTTAGGGCCGGTTTCTTCTCTCTCAACTGAAAAAACCTCTGTTTCCACGTTGTGATTCAATCATATGGTGATCCAGGAAGTGCTCCACTGTGTTTTTAAACTCCATACACCTTCACTAGAAATCATGTGAAGAATATTTCAACCCCATAACGGTAAATCTCTACTGAAACTAAAGGTAAAATGTAGCTGTTAATCTGAAAACTAGCACTACATGACATCCACAAGTGGAACAGAGCATTTTGAGTTTTTAGAATGCCAGAACAGACTATAATAAACTATTTACTCAATACATGTGTGAATGAAAAAAAAAAACACAACTCCTTTTGTGTTTTTTGAGTTAGTAACAGCAGTTATAACATGGCTTAAAAGCTCACAAGAGTCCATTTCGTTTTAGCTATAGGACCTTTAATTGAAATGATCTTTATGTAAACATTCATCACAAACAACAAAACAAAAAAAACTACTGCACCCTAAAATGCTTGGACCAAAAGGGTGTTTTGAGTTGGTGAAGCAGCTCACCACAACCACCAAGTGTGGAAGTGAATGAATAAACCAGAACCATTATTAATGAACAATCGACAACACATAAATACATGCAATCTGG